>LFZO01000087.1:0-88754 GCA_001578225.1 Pseudocercospora musae
TAGTCGCCTTAATATAGTTACTAAGTACTACTACGGATAGTAGGTTAAGCTATACGCTTATCGCGAGCTATCTTGCGTAGTTATTATAGAATGTTAATATCGAAGTTTTCGTAAGGTAAGAATTAGCAATATAGCTTAGAAATTTATAACGTAACCTACCCGAGGTTTCTACGGCAATAGCGACCTAGGCGATACGTAGATACTATAGGACGAGTACTAAGTAGTATAAAAGTAAAGCTTCCTTTATATAGCTAGTAGTATAGCCGGTCTTTTAAGTAACGCTTATAGAACCTAGAAAAAGTCTAGGTTCTAACCCGAAATTAGTATAGGTCCTAGAACCCGAACCTAAACTAATCGTCCGGTTCCTACTAAGAAACCGAACCCGGACCTAATTTCTCGGGTTGTACCTAACCTACTAGGACGTCTATAGAGTATATATAGTCTATAGCTACTTATCCTAAGCTAAGATATATTCTATCTTTCGAATTACTAAGATATATTATTAAGAGGTACGTTAGCTTTAATATTCCCTTATAGCCTAGCTTAGCTAGTATCTTCTAGTACCTATTCGTCTCCTCGACCTACTTCCTTTCGATATCGAAGTAACAATAGAGAGCTTTTACTCTACTACGTTCTAGGTATACTATATCCTTAAAGTAGTAGTAGTAGAGATTATAGTTCTAAGCCTAGTAGCTAGGCTAATCTAAGTAAGGCGTACTCCTAAAGTATAGTAGAAAGCTTTTATCCTATATATTAATATTTCGAATAATAGTATACTTAGTAAGGATATAGATTTCGTATAGTATAGGGAAGCGTCCCTAACTTAAAGCTTTCTATAGAATTGTTAGTAAGACCTAACTTTTTAGCTAGCTATATAGCTAGCTATAAAGGATATACCTAAACTCTACTATATCCTACTACCTTTAGTAGCTTTCTAATCTAGACCTTAGTCTTTATATCCCTCTCAAACTACTTAATTACCTATAGCTTTCTCTATATCGAATAAATAGCCTTATACTAATATATATATATCGTACGAAACTCGATATCGAGAAATTTCAAGTAGTAAAGCTCCTTAGCTACTTCTTATATCTTAGCTTTGTAACTTAGAGTAAGAGCCTAACTCGGATTAATAAAATCCTAGTTCTTAGAATCCGTAGATAGATCTTTTATATCTAAGTCGCTCTATTCGTATTATTCTATTAGATAATCGTCGAGTACTATCTTTATTAAGCTTACACTAGTCAAAAATTAAAATATCTACTACTATATATTTATCGTATAGATCCTCTTTATCCTTTACCTTAATCTCTTTCCTAGATTATATTAGTATTCGGTTAACAATGAATCTAATAAGGCTAACTATATAGCTAGCTATAGTAATACTTATCCTCTATTCCTCTACTATAAGAAGACTAATCTTAGGTTAGATAGCTTCTCTTCCTATTTAGCCGTACTTTTCTACTAGAATATAGCTTTATCCTACTTAGGTCTCTCCTTCTACTTCTCTAGCTATTATTAGAATATAGTTTACTTAGCTCTTTTCTTCTTTCTTAAGATTTGTTTAGTCTTAGATATCTATAAGACTCGTTTTACGTTTACTATAGTCTTCCTATATATAGAATACTCCTCTTTTGTCTTATAACGCTTTAGGCTCGATATGCGATTACTAAGTTTATTTTTCGTATCGTAGATATAGTTACTAAGCTTATAGTCGCCTTAACATAGTTACTAATTACTACTACGTATAGTAGGCTAAGTAGGACGCTTATCTCGAGCTATCTTATATAGTTATTATAGGATATTAATATCGAAGTTTTCGTAACGTGAGAATTAGTAATAAAGCTCTAAAATTTATAACGTAACCTATATAAGGTTTCTACGGCAATAGCGACCTAGGCAATAGATAGATACTATAGAAAGAGTACTAAGTAGTACGAAAGTAAAGCTTCCTTTATATAGCTAATAGTATAGCCGGTTTTTTTAGTAACGCTTATATAATCTAGAAAAAGTCCGGATTGTAAACTAAAATTAGTATAGGTCCTAGAACCCGAACCTAAACCAATCGTCCGGTTCCTACTAAGAAACTAAACCTAGATCCAATTTCTCGGATTATATCTAATCTACTAGGCTATCTAGGAAAGAATAATCCTTATATCGTAATATTAGATAACTTACTTAGAGAGGAAGCGAGAATAGAGAAAGAGGAGAGTAAGAACTAGAATAAGGAAGAAGATACTCGATTTAGCCTTTCTATCTAGTTAATTAGTAATAACGAGGAGGAAGGCAATAAGTCCTTAAAGCGAAAGTAGAAGCGATATTAAGGGAATCTAGATAGTAATCCTAAAAAGAGGATCTATAGATAGTAAGGTTAATAAAATTAATATAGCTAGCCTTATAGCTAGCCTTGTAGCTAGCTAGGTAAAGTCCCTTAGATCTATACTAAGCTCTAGGTACTATCTCTAGATATAAGTCGCTATCTATATATAGTTAGTTATCCTTATTATTATACTAACCCGAGAGCTAACTATACGAGTTTTTAAAGAAGTATAGTATCTATACTACTATATATACTCTATTTATCCTATAGTCGCTAGCCGGCTATATAGCTAGCTATAGTAAAGTAGCTATTACCTTACCTATACTATACTCGAATAAGTATAGCCTATAGCCCCTCTAGTTTCTAATCTAATAAATCGCGATTCGTAGGCTTTAAGGAGAAACGGTTAGGAGGTAGTAGCTAAACATTATATAATACCTACTCCTCTATCTCTATACTTGTAGAATAGATATATTTAGTAGTACTAAGGAATAAAGAAAGAAGGATAGCGATATAGCCTTTCTCGTAGATAGAGGCTATACTAAGATCTATCTACTATATAGAGTATATATTAGTTTATAAATCCTTTACTTTACTCTTTATTATACTTTCTATATACTTGTCTTATATATATAGCTTATAATATATATAGGGCCTTAATAGCGCTAACGTTAATTTCGAGGTAACGTAGTAGATATTAGAGAAAGTATTTATAGAAGTCTATACTAAGAATGTATTTGTACTCTTATTTAAAGAGCTATATCGTATAGTATATAAGATTGTATTAAATAAGAAGGACTAAGAGCTATATTAGAAGATCGTAGGCTTTAAGGAGAAATAGTTAGGAGATATAGTATAGCCGGCTATAGGTTAGAAGTTACTATTCTACCTATACTATACTCGAAGAAGTATAGTAGATAGCGCCTCTCGCTTCTTATCTCTTAAATTCTATCGATAAGAGTATAAAAGAGTTATTAATATATACTTTAATATATACGAGGCTAGTAATTCCTAAGTACCTCTTAACTAACCTAACTATATTATCCTATATATAGACAATAAGGAGGAAAAAAAGGACTAGCTATATTATAAATAAAGAGCTAGTCGCTTAAATTAGGAATAAAGTAGTAGTAGTAGTAGTAGTAGTAGTAGTAGTAGTAGTAGTAGTAGTAGTAGTAGTAGTAGTAGTAGTAGTAGTAGTAGTAGTAGTAGTAGTAGTAGTAGTAGTAGTAGTAGTAGTAAGAGCTAGTAAGACTAGAGTTATCCGAGTTTACCTAGTAGGAATAGGGGGAAAGGAGTAATTTAAGGAAGATAATAGATAGACTATAGTCCTAAGCTACTTAGTAAAAATAATAGTTAAGAAATATATAATATTAAGATATAAATTAAGAGGCTATCTAAATTAATAATAAGTTAAAGAAGAAAGAGAGAGGCTCTCTTATAGAAGAGACTATTATCTACTTAGTAGATACCTTAGATATCGAGTTACGTAACCTCAAGTTACGTAATCTCAAACTCTTATATACAAGTCGCTAAGATTATAGAATATAATTCTAGTATATAGAGTATCTATAAGCTATAAGCTAGATATAATAGAGATAGAGCTCTAGAGAAAGAACTAGCTCTACTATCTAGGACTAAAAATTATACGGTTAGTCTAGCTTAGGAGAGATAGAGGAAAGAAGAAGTACTCCTTCCTTATAATATAGCTAGAATCCCTAGTATAAGTAAACAAAGCCCTTAAATAAGGCCTTATCTAGGACTACTAGATACTATCTATAGAGCTATTCTAGATAATATATAGGATACTATAATACTATAGCTACTAGTAGTATAGATATATAGCTAGGAACTATAACTAGCCTCTAGTATATAGCTAATATATAGGAAACTATAGTACGAGGAAGTATAAGGCTAATAGAAATATACTAAGAGTACCTATTATATAAGGAAATATATAGTATAGTTAAGGGAATACCTAGCTAGAGTATAAGTAAAGTAGAAAGCTATACTAAATAGACGACTATTAGGGACTAGGTATATAGTAGTAAATTCTAGTATTACTATACTATTCTAACTACTAGATAAGTAGCTATCTCTATCTATCTTTAAAGATAAAAGCCCTTAGCCTATAGCCTCTAGTACAAAATCCTTTATCTCCTTCCTACTATATAGGGTTCTATCCCTACCTTTTGTATCTATTTAGGCTATAGGATATAGAGAGGATCTCTATAGCTCCTTCCTCTTACTAGGCTCCTATTCCTACTTTCTACCTTCCTCCTTCTCTAGCTCCTCCTTTATAAGGGAGAACTACTTAAGGAGACCCTCCTTAATTATCTATCTAGTTACTTCATTTAGGCCCCTCCTAGTCTAGGTAATCTCCTACTATAATAATAATCCTATCTTTTAGAAGAGTTAGTTTCTTGTCCTTTGTCTCTCTAGGTAGAAGAGTATAATATACTTAGGTATCTATATCCTATATCTATATATATACTCTAGTGTCTTGCCTAGAACCCTCCTCCTTATTAGGTATGCATTTAGGCTAATGTGTTTAGTCCTAATTAGGATTACTATTATACTCTACTTCCTTAACTATCCCTAGTATAGTTCCTTACCTTTTAGCCCTTCTTACTAGGCTATAGGGAGTTATTAGCCTTATTAGAATGCCTACCTTTTCTTAACTTGTCTTTCCTATTATATATTCCATTTCTAGTATATCTACTATAACTTAGGTATTATTTCCCCCTCTTAGATATATTCCCTAGTCTATCTATTAACCTATTCTACTACCTATCTCTATCTTATCTTAAGGTCTTATACCTAGGCTATGCCCCTACTCCTCCTATGTTCCTTCTAGACCTTCTTATATCTCTCCTAGATATACTTAGTAGTAGGTTTATTATTTATCTTAACTAACTACTACCTTGTTATCTCCTATATATATAGAGAGGAATAGGATTTGTGTTTCTCTTTAGAGGACTCCTTCTACTATACTCTTATATACTCCTATAATATACCTTAGTACCTAGTTTTAGATCTTTTCTAGCCTTAAGGTAGCCCCTTTCCTATGTCTAGGTAGTCCTTCTAGTATTATCTAGACTTTAGCCCTATATATTATTATAGGCCTTACTATAGCTATATATAGGTACTTTGCCTTTTAGAATAATACTCCCTATATAGATTTATATAGCCTTTAGAGTAAGGACATCTAGGATATGCCTTTCTCTACTACTTTCTTAATATATAGATCCTACTATAGTTTCGAATCTACCTATATCCCTAGTAGTTGGAGGAATAGAGTAGGCCTATCCTTAAACCCTAGTATATTAACTATAGCCTATAGATTATGTCTTGTTCTACTCCTAGTAAAGTAGATTAGTTAGTACTTTTATAGTATAAAGATAGCCCTATATTTAGCTACCTATTGTAAATATTTATTATATACTATCTCTAGCTTTCTATAGTTCCCTTCTATACTTTTCCTATATATAAGAATATTAGAGTTATCTATAAAGCCTATTACTATAGTTCCTCTATCCTTAAGGTTAGGGAGGAGTATAGATATAAAGAATAGGAATAGGATTAGTAAAATGGTTAATCCTTATAGTATTCTAGTTATTTGGGGCCTTACCTAATCTATATATTCCCTAAGTCTAAGGCATATAGTCCTATCCTAAAGGAATAACTAGATAAATTGTATAATATATTATAGATATACTTTTATCCTATTATTATATATTAGTCTCTAGTATAATATATTATCGAATATCCCTAATATGTCTAGATATAGTATTAATACTACTATTATTAGCTCTGCTTTCTTGATTGTCTAGACCTATTCTATTATTAGCTCTAGGGCTAATATAGTAGATCTTCCTAGTCTAGCTCCTATCTAGGATTAGGGAAGGAGATCCCTTCCTTCTACTTCTTTACTTATTCTCCCTATAATAATAGCCTCTAGGACCTTTACTATAGTGTTTAGTAGTACTATAGGTCTATATACTCCTAGCTTAGTATAGTCTAGCTTCTATAGTTTCTTTAGGACAACTATTATAGAGTATTTAAATAGTTTAGGATATTATCCTTATTATAGGTATACTATAAAGAACTTGTATAGTATAGGTCTAAGTTCCTATCTATATTCCTTAAGTATTAGGTTAATAATCTAGTCTAGTCCTAAGGCTTTTCCCTTAGGAAGCCTATTAAGTATCTTCTAGAGTTCTCCTATTCTATCTTCTTCCTCTATCTAGAATAGGCTTAGGTAGGATACGTTTTATATATCTTCTAAGTTAGCTTCCCTTAGCTCTAGAAAGAAATGTTAGGCTAGTACTACTACCTTTCCTTAGCTTTCTATTTGTATTGTACTATCCTTGTCCCTAATCTCTAGGAATTATAGAAGGGGATATCTTTAGCCTATTCCTTCTCTAGCCTACTTAGCTAGCTTCTAGATCTTATTTAGGTCCTTAGTAATTTCTTTAACTATAGCTCTCTAGCCTAGGTCCCTATATTTCCTAATCTACTTGCCTTTAGCCTATGAGGCTATTAGGTATACTACTAAGTTTCTTTCTATTCTATCTTATCTCTACTTCCTCTTTAGATATCTTATCCTTTTTACTACTTTACTATACTCCTTTAACTAGGTTATTTTAATATACTTAGATAGTTTAGCCTTTAGGATATCCTCTTAGATTATCTTAGTAAATATCTCTTAGACCTCCTAGGCTATTGTATTAAGCTATTATAGTATATCTATTACTCTACTAGAGATTTCTTATACCTTCTTCTTTATCCTAGTCCTAATCTTTTCCTAGTCTATCTTTTTCTATTATAGTCTTTATACCTAGGCTCTAGTACTAGTCTAGGCCTATAGGATTATAGTTTGGATTAGTATATAGTCTAATCCTATTTCTAAGTCTATCCTTATTCTATATTCCTATACATTTTATTAGATTCCTATAGTCCTAAATACTAGGTCTAAGGTTTAGTAACTCCTAGGAGTCTCCTATATAATTATACCTAGCTCTAGTAGTAGATTAAGATAGGCCTTTTCTATAATTGTAATAAGGTAGTCTACTACCTAATATTAGTTCTAGGTAGTATTCCCTCCCTACCTAGGATAGTATAGGTTAAAGTTACCTAGTAGGATAATCTCTTCTTCCTCTTTTCCCTAGATTATATCTTCTATTAGTAGGAGGATGCCTAGGGTATAATCTCTAATATAGCTAGATAGATTGTAGTAGTTTAGGATATTAACCTATCTATCTCCTATAAAGAGTCTAACTATAATTATGTCTCTAGAGTATTCTTTTATATTCTATGTTTATATACTAATCTCCTTAGATATATATATAGTAACCCTTAGATATACTACTCCTAGGAGTATAGTATAATATCCTAGGTATACTACTATATTCCTATTATAGGGGCTAATCTATAGCTCTTAGATTGCGACTACCTAGTAGTGCTTTAGGTCTAGCTATTAGAGGAATAGGATTTGGATCTTGTCTATAATATAGTTAGTATTGTACTATAGGATAGTAAGCTTCCTTTAGCTACTATTTATCTTAGGTATTCTAGTATACCTATATATCTTCTATAGCTTCCTAGCTCTAGCTCTAGCTTAGTTAACCTTCTTAGCCTATAGCTAGGGAGAAGAGGGAGGAGATTTTATTATTCTATACTCTACTTACTAGAGTAGTAGAGTTCGTACCTACTAGTCTCCCTAGTAGTCTCCTTAACCTATCTTTAGTTTCTAGGTCTAGGCTTATATTTCTAGTAGCTTTTCTCTTAAATCTAATTATAGTCTATTCTTCTAAGTCCTTTAGGTCTTTTAGGTAAGTTAGGTAGCTCTAGCTCTTAGTTACTTAGTCTCTAAATGCCCTTGCTTTTGTAATAGCTACTTGTTTTACCTTGTATAATACTAACTATACTATATAGATACCTTAATAGTTACTATATTTCCTTAGTATTCCTCGGTATTCGTCTATTCTATATAGTCCTACGTATTTTCTATATACCTATTCGGCTCTATAGTACTTTGTAATATACCTAAATTGTCTATATTTAAGGCATTGTATAGATCTCTACTTCGGATTAAACTCCTTTATAGTAAGGAGGATGCCTTAGGATACTAGGCCTTTCTATATAATTTCCCTAGCTTAAGCTATACTCTATATATTTAGGATAATAGAGAAGTTTATCTTGCCTTCTATAGCTTTTCTACTTTTTAGCTAGGCTATCTAGGATATCTTAAGGTTTAGGTAGAGTCTTCTATTCTCTTCCTAGATCTTATAGATATAGCTTAAGTCCTTAGGATTAAATCCTATAGTCCTAAAACTATAGACTAGTACCTAGTATATTAGAGCCTCTACTATAGTGCTAGGGAGTATTTTCTATATCTACCCTAGTTCGCTTATTAGCTTATCTTTAGTAGGTTTAGATACTATAAAGATCCTTAGGTTACTACTCTTAAGTTTCTTAATAGCGATTACCCCTAGGTCTTTAAGTCCCTATAGTATCTCTTAGTTAGTAAGGTCCTTTATTTTTTCTTACTCTTCCTTATAACTAATCCTTACTATAGTTGTATAACTTTCTAGGGGGATTCTCTATATACTTAGTATAGCTAGCTAGCCTTAGGAGGTAGCCTATGCCTATGTTCTTAGTTCGGGTATTTCAGTAGTAGCTTAGAGGTTCTATATATAGGTTTAGAGGATATTTATAGTATTAGTATCCTTTAGCTAATATAGTAGCTATATCTAGGCCTATTAGAGGAGGGAGAGGAGGGATAGGAAATCTAGGGCCTAGGGAGCGTCTAGTGCCTTATAGATATTATCTATAAGGATTTAGAGGTTCTTTTATATATTTCTACTCGTTTTTAGCTAGTTAGGCTAGTCTTTCGGGCCTTTAGGGCCCTATTTAGGTACTAATTATCTCTTAGTCTAGCTTAGGAGTAGAGGCTAGATCCCTTTCCTCCTCTACCTTTCCTCGGAACTACTATCGCTATTTTGTTTCTAGAGAGGTATACTTGTATCTCCTATACTTATAGGCGCTTACGCCTTGGCCTAGGAGTTAGGCATATTTATTACAATAAGGACAATATATACGCGACTCTAGGCTAGGTATATAGTAACGTATAGAATACCTACCTAACTAATAATATAGTAGATAGTAGAACTAATAAGTATCTCCTAAAAGGATTACGTAGCGCGCTAGATAAGAAAGGCTATACGAGTTATATACGTCCTACGTATATACTAAGCGTATACTACTTAGTATACTTAGGACTTAGTAAGAGACCTTACCTCCTTAAGGTCCTTATAACTATAAAGCCTACTAAGATATATAGACTAGGAAACAATAAACCCTATTCTTACTAGAAAGAAGAGATCCTTTAACTTCTTTATCTTTAGGGCCTAGATATAAATATAAGAGAAGAGAGCCTATACCCTAAGGTAACTAATAGACCTATCTAAGGTAGTAGCTAATATAAGCTAGGCTAAACTCCTACTTATACTAGAACCGAGTAACTAAGGTAAATTAAGTAGTTTAGATAAGGATAATATAGAAACTAAAGAATAATAGAACTAGACTTACTTACTATTATATAGTATAATATTAATAAAAGCAAAGATAGAGTTTAGAAGCATTTCCTAGCCTAAGTAGACCTAAGGTTCTACTATGTTCTAGTAGTATAAGAGCTATAGCTAAACCTATTTAGTAGTCTCCTAGGAATATATAATAATCTAAACTACTATATAGTTATTAGTAAAGCTAAGGGAAAACTAAGGACCTATATCTATATTAGTAAAAGGATCTATACCTCTATATAGAAGACTACTACTCTAAACTACCTAGGAGTATAGTAGGATAGTACAAGTATCTAGATAGAAACTAAGTAAGGCCTACTTAATATATACTTTACATATAATCCTCCTCCTAGATCTACTAGTAGTAGATAACTAGGATCTCTAGAGTAGCTCCCTAAACTAATCTAAGAAGATATATATTATTATAAATTCTTATATTACTATACTATTCTACCTATTAGATACTAAGATAAGTAGCTATCTCTATTAGTCTTTAAAAGTAAAAGCTCTTAGCCTAAGGCCTCTAGTATAAAACCCTTTATCTCCTTCCTATCGTATAGGATTCTATCCCTATCTTTTATTTCTAGTTAGGCTATAGGATATAGAGAGGATCTCTATAGCTACTTCCTCTTATTAGGCTCCTATTTCCTACTTCCTATCCTCTTCCTCCTCTAGTTCCTTCCTTATAAGGAAGAACTACTCTAGTAGCCCCTTCCTAATTATCTACCTAGTTATCTCGTTTAAGCCTTTCTTAGTCTAGGTAATTTCTTACTAAGATAACTCTACAAGTCTATCCTTTAGAGGAGTTAATCCCTTATCTCTTATCTCTCTAGATAGAAGAGTACTATATACTTAGATATCTAGGCTCTATATCTATATATACTCTAGTATCTTACCTAGAACTCTCCTCCTTATAAGTTACGTATTTAGACTAATGTATTTAGTCCTAATTAGGGTTACTATTGTACTCTACTTCCTAGACTATCCTTAGTATAGTTCTTTATCTCTTATCCCTTCTTACTAGACTATAGGGAATTGTTAGCCTTATTAGGACTTAGGAGACTTACCTTTTCCTAACTTAGTTCTCCTACTAGGTATTCTATCTCTAGTATATCTACTATAATTTAGGTATTATTCCTCCCTATTAGATATAGTCCCTAGTTTGTTTATTAATTAGTACTATAATCTCTCCCTACCTTATCTTAAGATCCTATATCTAGACTAAGGAGGACTTAGAGGAAATAGATAGAATACTATATCGAGGAAGTATAGAGGGCCTATACTAAGGCATATTAGACTAAAAAGACTAAGATAAGAAAGAATAAGATAATTGAATAGAGGGCAATAGTAGGCAATATTACCTTAGATCCTACAAAGATATAGAAACTAGAATAGTAGACTAGAAAGCTAGAGGTTAAAAGAATAAGGTAAGTATAAATACTAGATATTAAGGATAGGATAGAAGTAGTATATAATATAAATAAAACTAGAGCTAAGGTACTAAGGGACTACTTCTTCCTACTACTAGTCTAGGTAGACCTATCTAATATAGAAGGGACTATTTACCTAGAGCTATACTAGTTAGACCTAGTATTTGTAAGGGAGGAACTAGAGGAAGCAATTAAGATACTAAAGAGCTATAAGGCCCTAGGGCTAGACAAGCTAGTTAATAAAGTAATTAAGGCCCTAGAAGAGAGCCTATAGTCCCTTCTACTTAGGCTCTTTATAGCTTATATTAAGATAAGACACTATCTAAGATAGTATAGGGAATCTATTATAGTAGTACTTAGGAAGCTATAGAAGGAGAACTATACCTAACTAAAGTTATATAGACTAATTGTACTACTTAATACTATAGGAAAACTCCTAGAAAGGATTATAGTAGATAGGATTATAGTACTTTTAGAAAAACATAATATACTACTAAAGACTTAGATAGGAAGAAGGAAAGCAAGGTCTATACTAATAGCTATAGAGCTACTAATAGAATAGATCTATACTATCTAGGAAAAGAAAGGTAAGGTAGTCTTACTACTATTACTAGATATCTCTAGAGCTTTTAATAATGTTTCCTATAAGAGACTCCTATATATTATAATATAGAAAGGACTCTTAGGATAGATAGTTACATTTATAGGAACCTTCCTAAGAGAAAGGATAACTAGAATACAATTAGGGTAATACCTATTAGTACTAAGAGTAACTAGGACTAGTATCCTATAAGGATCCCTACTATTACTAATCCTCTTCTATAAGGGAATGCCCTTCTATACCGCTAAGGCCCTTGCTAGGCACCTACAAGGTACCCTAGAGGTACCCCGTAGGTAATCCCAAGTTACCTAACTCTTAGTACTATAGGATAAGGCGACTATTCCTACCTCGAGAACTACTCGTTCCTTAGGCGATATCGTTGAATGCTAAGACTACTATTCGCTCGTATTAATACTCCCTATATACTACTTCCTTATAGAATATCGCCTTAGAATCCTCCCTAGGAGCATAGCCGTACTAAGTACGACCTCTAAGCGGTAGTACCTACGTCGTCGGTACCTACGAGGCCCCTTCGAGGTACCTCTAAGCTACCCGAAAGTACCTCTAACTAGCGTACCTACTCCTAACGTAGTACTACTTATTTATTAGTACTATGCCTCCTAAAGGAAGCGGCAAAGCCGCCGGCGGAACCGGTACATCGTTATCTAAAGGAAAAGGTCCTAATATTAACCCTCTAGAAGAAGGACAACTACGCCCTACTAGACTAGAAGATTAACTTTAAGATAATAAAGAGGAAGGTAACGATACTACTCTAGGCAATACTATAGGTACCTTAAAGGGACCTCGTAGCTCCTATATAAGTAGCCGTACGGAATCGGTTCCTAAAGAAGAAGATTAGGATCTAGACCTTTAGGCCAATGCCTAGTAGATAGCAAAGAATAACATTAACCGAGTTTCTCGACTTATTAATACTCTCGATGCCTTACTACTAGAAGAACTAGAAGGCTAAGCCTTCGACGCTTACGTTTAGAAGCGCAAAACCCTCGTAGATCTCCTCGCTTCTTTTAAAGGCAAGATTACTATTAAGAGAAAGAGAGTAGAGACCGTCGACGAGACTATAGGTCCCGCCGGCACCTCGTAGGTACCTCTAGGGCCTCTAAGAGACCCCTTACTAGAGCTCTTTAAGAAAGATCCTCCCGAGCTTCTTGCTATAAATAACTAAGCTTTTCTTAAGTAGGCCTAAGTATGCGAGGCTCGCTTTTTCTATATAAATTATACCGATCGAGACGGTACCCGACGTACTCTTTAGACAACTAGCAAGATTAAACTAGTAGAGATTACTACTACCGTTAAGCGACGCGTTTAATCGTATATAGATAACTATACTAAGTTTAGATAGTCTAAGTATAAAGAGCTTATTAAAGATACTATTAGGCCTCTAGCTATATAACGAGCCGAGAATGCTACGTCCTACTAGGGTACTACATGTTACGCCAATTAACTAGTAATAAAGTTCTACGCCTATATAAAGAAGGTCGAAAGCTAAATTGAGTATAGTTTTCCTAAGGATAGATTATATAAAACTATACGTATCGACTTCTATTATACTAAGCTTCCGAAAGACATCTAAGTAGAGATTATCCGTATTAATAAGCTAATTTCATTTTAGACCGTTAATAATCTCTTTAATAAGGCATACCGTATCGAAGACTCGGAGTCTATAAAGAAGAAAGATACCGCTAAGAATACTCGCAATCCCGGCGGGTCTTCTAAGCAAGCATTTAGCTCTAGAACTAATACCTCTCCGGGTACCTCGTAGGTACCTCTAAGGGGCCCTAGGGATAGAGGTAGCGGTCGGGGTTAGTTTAGAAACCGTAGCCGAGGCTAAGCCTAGGGCGGATTAGCAAAACTAGCCTCTAATCCCTCCGCTAGAGATAGCTAAGCCTCTACCGGCTCGGAAAACACGAAGCCCTAGTCGCTTCCCTTTCCTTACTATAACTAGGGCCTAATACTAGAGGAAGAGAACGACGTATTATCGTCGACGTCGAGGTACCTTACAAGGGCCTTACGCGTACCCTTAAGGTACTAATTAATTATAGTACCTAAATTAACCTTATCTCCTAGTATATAACGAAAGTCCTAGACCTAGTGCCGTTAGATCTAGTCCCTCCGAAAGTTACTTTCCTCGATAACAATCGTATAACGATCTATAAGGCTTACTCCCTCTCTCCGATAGTAAAGGACAAGACGGATACCGAGCGTACTATCCCTTAAACCTTTTAGGCTAGAACCTTTACCGGGTACGATATGGTTTTAGGATAGGACTAGCTCGCTAATGCTAACCCTCTTATCTCTTTCCGGAAGGGAACATTTATCTAGAATCCGATTACCGGAGACCTAGAGGACTACTTTAAGGCGCCTAATAAGCCCCTCGGAGACTCCTATAAGGCCCTCGCGAATAATCCTATTCGTCGTATCCTTATAGTAATCGTTAACGGATCGGCTACTTTTTAGCTTAAAGATAGCCGGTATATTGTTAGACTAGAAACTACCGACGAAGAATTACTAGATAATAAGCCTAATATCGCTAGCGCCTTAGAGGTACCTCTAGACTACCTCTACGCCCCGGTAGTAGAGGCCCTTATAACCCTCTCTACCTAAGGAGGAGGTAACCGTAATCCTACTACTATCGATTGTAGTTAATAAGATCGTTAGTAGATCGGAGTACTTATTACTTATTCTAGGTTCAAAACCCTTTGCGATCCTTACCCTAAATTAGCTTCCCTTCCCGGCCCTATCTATTAGTATACTATTATCGCTACTACCGAAGTTTATTAAGAAGTACCCGAAGTATTCAAGGACTATATTAACGTCTTCAATACCGACCTTGCTAGTATTATTCCTTAACATTCTTAGTACGATTATACTATTAAACTAGAAGTAGGTAAAGTTCCTCTATAACTTCCTATTTATAACCTCTTGTAGGGCGAATTAAAAATACTTCGCGATTACATCGATTAGGCTCTAGCTAAAGGCTAGATCCGGCTAAGCAAGTCCCTATATAGTGTACTAATCCTCTTTGTTCCGAAGAAGGACGGTAGCGTCCGTTTATACGTTAACTATCGTAGTCTTAATAAGATTACTATTAAGGACCGGTATCCGTTACTACTTATTAGTAAGCTTCTCGATCGGCTTAGTAAAGCTAAGATCTTCTCTAAATTAGACCTTAAAGATGCCTATTATCGTCTTCGTATCCGCGAAGGAGATAAGTAGAAGACAGCTTTTAAGACTCGATATAGTCTATTCGAGTATCTCGTTATACCGTTCGGCCTAGCCAATGCCCCTACTACTTCCCAATTATATATTAATTAAGCCCTTATAGGACTAGTTAATCGCATCTACGTAGTCTACTTAGACGATATACTAATCTACTCTAAGAATCTTAAAGAGTACGATAAGTATATCCGAATAGTCCTTAAGAGGCTACGTTAATAGAAGCTATATACTAAGCCTTCTAAGTGCGAATTCTATACTAAGTATATAGAGTTCTTAGGGTTTGTTATTACTCCGGAGGATGTTGTAATAGATAAGAAGCGGGTAAAAGCTATCTAAGATTAGCCTATACCTCGTAGTTATAGAGACGTTTAAGTCTTCTTAGGTTTTGCTAACTTCTATTAACGTTTTATCTAGGGATATTCACGTATCGCCCGTCTATTGAATAAGTTGTTAGCTAGTAGAAAGTTAGAAGAGAAGGGGAAGGGGAAGAAGAAGGTTATTAGAGGGCTATAGTAATAGATAGAAGATACCGAAGAATCGTTCCGCGCTTTGAAATAGGCCTTCTAAGAAGCTCCTATCCTACGACACTTCGACCCTACTTTGCCGATTATAGTTATTACTAACGCCTCGGATACGGCCTACGCTAGTATTCTCCTCTAGCTAGGTACCTCGGAGGTACCTTAGTAGTACTACTAGTACCCTATTGCCTACTATTCTAAGAGTTTTGTAGGCGCGTAGATCCGTTATAGTACGCCTAATAAAGAATTAATAGCGATTTCCGAGTACTTTAAAGTCTAGCGATACTACCTTAAAGGAGTAGCGTATCCGATTAGAGTTATAACGGACTACTATAACCTAAAGTACTTTATAACGACTTAGGAGCTTAATAGCCATTAAGCCTATATTGCTAAACGCCTTACTACTTATAACTTTACGATCGAGTACAAAAAGGGAATATCTAATCTATCGGACGGTCTCTTCCGCTACCCTAACTACTTTGATAGATTCAAGGATAATACTAAACGTAGAGAGCTAAGGGATCTTTTGCCTAGCCTTAAGCGTTAGTTAGAAGTTACCCGGAACCCGCGGCCTACTATAGAGGTACCTTGCGGATCCCTCGTAACCGTATTAGTAGAATAGTCCTCTCCTATAGACTCGCCCTAGGATAGTTAAATAGATTATTTAACGATAGTAAGCCTCTACCTCTAAGAAGAGAATAAGGACTTAGATAACTACGCTTTCGATAATGTTATCGGCCTATACCTTGCTAGGGTAGGACCGACGGCTAGTACTAAGAACCGTAACCTCTTAATACCTCGCTATCTTATTACTATAGTAGTAGATAGCGAAACGGCGTACGCTATCGAGCTACCGGCGTCCCTTATAGACCTTATTTAGGAAGCTTAGTAAAAGGACGCTTTTGTAGAAGATATCCGAACCGGAGCTACGTAGGCGGCCGGAAGTAGTATAGATAAGGAACTAATAGAGCCCCTCCTAGGTACCTTAAAGGCACCTTAGCGCCCTTAGCTAGAAGGATACTAGGAATTCGATAATAATAACCTTCTTCGTTATAACGGGAAGGTATATATTCCTAGCTTTACGCCTCTTAAGTAAGAGATCCTTTAACGGAATTACGATAATCCTATCGCTAGGCACTATAGTACTACGCGAACCTAATACATTATCGCTACTAAGTACTATTAGCCTAGGATTACTAAAGAGGTATCTAAATACGTCTCCTAATACGATGTCTATTAACGAACAAAAGCTAAACACTACAAGCCTTATAGTCGACTACGCTTACTAGAGGTCCCTAAGGTACCCTAGAGGTACCTCTCTATAGACTTTATTACTAGGTTGCCGCCTTCTACTAGGTTTAGAGGTCGTATATATAATTCCGTCTTAGTTATTATCGATCGATTCTCTAAAATAGTACGTTACTTTCCTATTACGAAGGACATTAATACGGTTACTCTAGCCGAGTTATTCTTTAATAAAGTCGTCTATAATACCGGAGCCCCTAATAAGTTAGTTTCCGATCGAGGATCTATCTTTACTAGTATCTACTAGAGTACTTTCTATTACTATCTCGCTATTAAGCGCCGCCTCGGCACTACTTTTTATCCTTAGACCGACGGTTAGACTAAGCGTATAAATTAGTAGCTCGAGAACTATCTTCGTATCTACTATAATTAGGACTAAGATAATTGGGCTCGGTTACTATATACTACTACGTTCGCTTATAATAGCAAACCGTATAATAGACTTAGTAGTAAATCTCTAATTAAGATTACTTTCGGTATTAAACCGAACCTCCCTAATAGTATTAAGATCGTATCGAGTAGGAAATACCTACCTCTAGGGTACCTCGATAGTACCTCGCTAGTACCGCCGAGGACTAAGAAGCTTATAGAGGAAGCGTATACGTTCCTAACCGATAGGCTAAAAGACTTTAAAGAAGCTCGTGCCTCGCTCTAGTATGCCTAGGAGCTATAACAACGCTACTATAATAGATTAACGAAGGATAAGTACTTCGCTATTAGTAATCAAGTCCTATTATTAGTAAAGAACATTCGTACGAAGCGTCCTTACTACAAGCTCGATAACAAATATCTTAGACCTTTTACTATTATAGAGCGCTTCGGAAGCTAGGCGTATAAGCTTAACCTACCTCTATCTATAAAGCGCTTATATCCGGTATTCTATATATCGCTACTAGAGGGATATAACGCTCGTAACGGTTATTAACCGCTACCTATCGACGACATTAAGGAAGACGAATTAGAGGAAGAATATAAGGTCGAGTAGATCGTCGCTTATAAAGGAAGAGGAAAGAATAAGAAGTTTAGGGTTAGGTAGAAAGGATATTCGCCCGAATAGGACGATTAGATAATAGAGGAGTAGTTAGCTTATTCTCTAAGTCTACTCGTAGAGTACAAGGAGAAGATTAGAAACACTTCTAGTACCTAAAGCACTACCGAGGTACCTTAGAGGCTCTCTAAGAGGGCTCGCGAGACCCTACTAATAACTAGAGAATCTTCTTCTCGTCGACCTAGCCTCCGGCTAGGGGCAAATTGAGATAGTACTAGTAGATAAAATTTATAAAAGTTATTAATACCGCTAGTTAACTATTATTGATTTCCTAGCTATCTAGAGTATCCTCTTTTTATTTAGGATAATAGTATTAAAAGTATACTCGTTCTTAGAACCTCCTATCTCTACTTATACGCTAAGCGTACCCTAGGTATTCTCGAGCCGCTTATACTCTCGCTTAAAAGTTTATAAAGAAAACACTTAATGCCCTACCTACTTGACCTAAGCCCCTCGTAGGTACCTCTAATACCTCTCGATAGTCCCTTAGTAGACTTCGCGGCTAAGGAAGATTAGACGCTAGAACTTCGTACTAAGATTCTCCTTGCCTATCGCCTTAAAGTACTACTATTCTATCTCCTTATCGACGGTTATATTCTAACCCTCGGCGGTTAGATTAACTAAGCGACCCTTCGAGAAAGCCTCCTAAGCCGCCTAATAGTTAGCCTTTAGCTAGTTGTCGTAGTTTAACTAGTCCTAGTTAGAAGGCTCGCGATTAAGGAGGTTATCGTTCTTTAGATAGAGGCGGATTCGGTTATAGCCTATCTATATCTTGTCGGCGTAGTTACGCTAGTCCGCCTTACGACGAATAGTGTCTACGTATAGAGCGCCGTAATTGTTAATACTCGACTTAGTATAGCGATAGAGGTACTCGAGGAAGTTAGTAGTATACTATATTATAGGAGGGATCTATATAGTAGATTAGCGGGTACCTCTAAGGTACCTCGCAAGTAATACTTATAGGCTTGTAACCCTAACCCTATATAGGTCTACATCGGCCGCACTTTATATCTTCCTTAAACTCGTAGCTATCTAGAGCGGAAAGCTACTTACCGGCGGTTATCTTATTCGTACCGATATTCTAGCTCCTATAGACGTACTCGAGGTAGATAGCGTAGCTAGTATAGAGCTCTAGGCGAGGCTCGAGAACCGGACTTACTCTATAGAAGTTAAACAAGACGTCCTTAGAGGGGGTATTAGCCTCGCTATTAGCGTAAAGGCGGCTATCGTTATAATACTCTAAAGGGCTATCGCGACTTAAGGTCTTCTAAGCGTACGTAAACGAGTTGTCCGAAGTACTATACTATACGCCGGTATTAATAGTAGTAAAGTTATAACTACCGCTACTAGAACCTAAAGCTATAGCGAAGGGGTCGGTAGGAGTTAGGCCTTGTAATAATAGCGATAATAGTAGAGGTTAAGAAAGGTCGGTAATAGTATTTAAGGGACTAGGAGAGTTGTATCGGAGCGGAGTAGTATCGAGCGGAAGGTCTAAAGTTAGTTAGTATTAATAAAAAGAAGAAGGAAGTTGTTTAAAGAAACGTGCGCTTTTAACTATAGCGACCTATACTTACTTCGCGTATAGACGCTTCTAGTACCTTATAGGTACCTTGGCGGTAACTCAAAGGGACTACAAGTAAGGCGTATATAACGTAGATTATACGAAAGAGCGGCGTAATAAATATACCTTTATTAATCGTTATTCCTAGTAAAAACTAAGTATACCGACCTCGACTACTTCTACGCTTTAGCGTATAAGCGCTCTTTATGTTTCGTAGGGAAACTATAGTATTTAGTTAGTATTAGATATAAAATTAATTACTATAGAAAGTCGGAGGTAAATGTACGTATATCTAATTCTTAGTATTAAGGAAACCCCGTATATAAAAGTTCTCGAAGTAAAGGAGTAATTAGGTACCTCAAAGGTCCCTCGCTCCTACCTTAAAGGCAATAGAGGCGGACACCGCGTTCTAGGGCTAAGCCCGATAAGTACGACTATATAATAGGACGACGCCGAGTAGAAGTACGGCGGCGGTAGCGACTAGGCCTTAGCGTATAGCTCTTTAGTTATAGGACGCTTGTCGTCGATAGTTGTTTCTACTAGGTAGGGTAATAGATCTATATAACTACTCCCTAGTAGCCTACTCTTCTCGAGACGTAGGCCCTATATAGAGGTACCTCGGAGGTACCTCTATCCTACTATAGAGGTCCTAGAGTACCTCTTCTACCTTCGTACTATCGCATTCTATATACTAACCTAATAGTAGCGTAGGAAAGCGCGAGTACTACGGGTAGTAGTAGCGCGGGAAAGCGCAAGTACTACTTCGACCGTCTAGGCGTCGCAAATTATAACCTAAGGCTAGGCTATCGAGGGGGAGGGGATACTATAAGGGAATACCCTTCTATACCGCTAAGGCCCTTACTAGGTACCTATAAGGCATCCTAGAGGTGCCCCGTAGGTAACCCCGAGTTACCTAACTCTTAGTACTATAGGATAAGGCGACTATTCCTACCTCGAGAACTACTCGTTCCTTAGGCGATATCGTTAAATACTAAGACTACTATTCGCTCGTATTAATACTCCCTATATACTACTTCCTTATATCTTCCTACTATTTATATTAGATCTCCTCCTATAGCTAGAGATAAATAACTCCTTAGCCTTAGGCTTTATAGATAATATAAATATCCTAATATAGTTAGGCAATATAGAAATAAACTATAGGATACTAGAAGAAAGATATAGGATATATAAGGAATAGGCTAAGAAATATAGTATAAAGTTTATACTAGAGAAGTATAGACTTATCTACTTTACAAGGTATAAGACAAGATATAATATAACTATATTAGTTAATATCTAAGGCTATAAGATACAATCCTCGCTATTAGTAAGAATACTAGGTATCTAGCTTTACTCTAGACTAAGATAGGGCCTATAAATAAGGAGATCTATAAGTAGAGTAGAGGCAAATAAGGCCTCTATTAATAGGTTAATATTATTAATATAGGGAGCTATATTTGAGAGAGTAAGAATAATATATAAAGCTATTATAAAGCTAGCTCTTCTCTATAGCTACTAAATTTAGGAAAGGAATAGAAAGGGTAAGACTATAACTAAGGAATAAGGCAAATAGCTTAACTAGGTCTAAGGAGCCTATCTAAAGAAGATTATAGATACCTATAAATCTATCCCTATAGAAGTTCTAGAGCTTAAAATAGGATTATTCCCTATTCTAGGATATATTTTAAAAGTAAGAATATAGTATACTAAACAAACTAGTAACTACTAAGCCTAAACTATAGTAGAAAAAGTAGCCTACAAGATTAGGGGATATATAGCCTAGGACTAAATCCTAAAGTTAGCTAAATAGAAAATACTAGAGGAAGTATCTAAATATAAAATTAAGACTCTAACTAAAGAGAAACTAAAGGTAGCCTTAATAGCCGAATAGATAGTATCTAAGCTATAGGAAAAGAAGTAGAATATAGTCCTACTAAGAAGAAGAACTAGAGCCTACTAGAGGTAGTACCTAGGAAACTAAAAGATCTACTAAGGCCTAATAAGGACTAAAAGTAGTATTACTATCTAGATTAGGTCTAAGTATATTAGGCTTAGAGTATACCTATATAGGAGAAGAGTCCTAGAAGTTAATAACCTAAGCTACTAATATAGATACCTATCCTAGAACGTCTAATATATATTCCTAGTATATCTAGACTAGACTAGGGCAATAGAGGACTAGAGAAGATAAGTAGCTATAAAGATATATCCTAGAATACTCTAGAATAGGAAGACTATAAAAAACCATAGTAAGATAGGTTAAAGAAAAGAAGTTCCTATCCTAATTTAGACTAATAGAGGAAGTAGAGAGCTAGATATAAAGAATAGCCTAAAGAAGGAACAAAGAGGACTAAAAGGATACTAAGGATAGGTATTATAAAGGTAGTATCTAGATACTAGGATACTAACTATAGGGTCTACTAGTAGAAAGAAAGATAATAATAACTAGAGATAGAAGGTTTTTTATATATACTTGTTCTCCTCCTTAGATACTATATAGCTATAACCTATATAGGCTAGATAGCTCTAGAATAGGGGAATAAATTATCTTAGATCTATCTATCTATATAGAATATCTACTAATTTAGTATCCTCTAAGTAAGCGTTTAGTAGTATAAACTTTATATAGAATAACTATTACTTAAAGCTATTAGCTACTTATACTAACGACTATATCTATATCTATATAAATAGCTACGCCTTAAGAAGAAGGCCTATAGAAGAGATTATATAAAGATAATATAAAGCGAAGTTATAAGAGATATAGTAGTAATAGCTAGTAACTAAGAAGAAGGTCTATAAGACTAAATTAGATATACTCTTAGTATTTAAAGAGATAGTAATAAAGGACTACTATCTACTTCTAACTAACCCTCGTTATCTATATAAAGCTAACCTCGAAGAGATATTTAATATCTATAGTACTAGTACTAGTAAGTAAAAGATTAAATATAAAGAATAAGATACTATTAATTATAACGATATTTTTACTATAGTACTTCTAGTAAGTTAACTCTCGTAGTACTTAGTCTTCTTTAAACCTATAGATAGCTAGGCTTCTAGCTTCTACGACCCTCTAGTTATTTACTTATAGTAGTTATAAGATTAGTAATAGCTAGATAGATATAGTAACTATCTAGATATAGAAGTATATAGATAAGTACTTAAAGCGCTACGCTTTAGTTAAGCTTAATTAAGTGTATCTATAGCAAGAATAGTCTATATATTAGTCTATATCTATATCTTCTTTATAAGCTAGTATAGTATCTATAATTAGCTAGTCTAATAGACCTAAGCTTCCTTATTAGATTAGGGTCTTGTAGCCCTATAGTTAGTAGCAGCGACACCTCTATATCTACTGTTACTAACAGTGTTGCTAACGTTACTAACAATATGCGTTACTAACAGTTTGACACCCCTATCAACGACACTCTGAGCGGGCCGATCGTTCTCCGCAATCCCGCAACCCGCATACCAACGAAGCGCAGCACAAGAACAAGCAAGCAAGCAAGCACCACACACACACACACACGCACGCACGCACGCACGCACGCACGCAGCTTTCCGCCCCGTTTCCGACCCATTTCCATCCCAGCGGCGCCTCCACCCCACCACGATCGGACGACGGTATTGTCCACTCTCGGAAGTCATCCACACGGCCTGGGTACTTGCGTCAATGAGGTAGTGGCAGCCGGAGCACCGGTCGAGAATCGAGATCGCGAGTTTCTAGAACCATTGTACGCAAGCGGACGTGTGGAGCTCGATGGGCTGCGGCGGCTCAGAACGGGAGCACGTCTGATGCTGGCAGGCAAAGGCCGCGCTGCGCTGCGCTGTTCATCTCTATGAAGAGGCATGCCACTCCGCAACAATACCACGAATGACCGGCATGGCTCTACTGGCGCCGACTCGACGCGATCGACGGATACTGTGAGGGGCCCGTTCGGCAGCTTCACGCCCCATCGCCCGCTGAAGCTGCATACCAAGAGACAACAGTACGTCTGACCAGTGTCCTGTCAAGAGCTTTGTCAATGTGGCCATGCGTGCTAGTCCTACGCGTCGTGGATATTGAGAGCGCGCGCGCGCACTGAATCACCTTGTAACATGGCAAGACACTCCAGCTAACTATAGATTGCGCATAGACTCGAGCGGCAACCGACCGAAGACGTCTCACCCGGCACCATTCTTCCCAAACCCACGCCTTCCAACGCGCGCTCCAACAGCATTGCACCATGGGACCACAGTCCACAGTCCGCCGACACCCTCGACAGCCACGCAGGCAACATCCCTTCCATCAGTCGCCAACCGCCGACCGCGCACCCTTCGATGGGCAATTGGAACAATGACCGGCCCACGCAAATGCCCCACTCCGTCTTCGGCACCAGCTTCTATATCAACGATTCCAATGAGAATTTGGGCCAGATCTCACCGGGCTATGCGCCTGGTCAGGGCATGAACTTCCCTACTGATGCCGAAGACCGGAGACCCTCAGTTGCGAGCGCCACCACAGTGTCGTCCACCGGATCCAAGGCGAGCGTGAGGGATCGCATGCAAAAGAAGCTGCAAGGCTTCTTCGGCGAGCACGATGTGCCTTTGGACAACACCAGTAGCAGTCGACAGAACTCGGAGACGAGCTCTCTGCAAAATGGCCCCTTACCACCTTTTGCGCCTGGCGGAGGCAATGGGCGGAACCGAAACAACTCCATGAACGATGCCATCATGCGCAGTGGACCACCGAGTCCGTCCAGCTCGCGGCCACGAACACCTGCACCTCAGCCGAGCAGTGAGGTCACGCCGTGGGTGTTCCAGGACACCGAGGTAAGTTGCCCAGGACAACTTGTGAAGTCGGTGTGCACGGCTGGAGAAGGCAATGTGTGGAATTCACATCTTTCATATGATGACTGACACTGCCACAGCACGTCCAAGCCGCTCCCGATTCGTTCTTTCCACCAGAGCCCAACAATGGTCGCACTCCGAAGAACTCTACTGTATCCAGGTTGCACTTACCCGGGCACAGGCATAATCGATCCACCGACGAGAAACACAGTTACGGCTTCCCGCTGCGGCCTTCCACTTCCCGCGAGCAATCGCTCAGCCTCATGCGCGGCGGCAATGCGCCTTCAGCCATGAGCTCTGCGCTCAACCTGAAAACCACCGCCAGATCCACCAGTCCTGCGCCCAGCGCACATTCTGCGCAAAGCCATCAGACAAATCAACGTTCGCCGAATACTGGTGCGCATAAACGATCGCTCTTCGACCGGGTGACTGGTAGACACAAGAATGATAAGGACACTCTGCAGTCGCAATCGGTCACTTCTCTGTCGTCCGCGCTGCCGGGTATGCAGAAAGCAGCAACACGAGATCGTTCGGACAGCAAAGCGAAGCCGAAGGGAAAGCAGGAGACAAACGGCGCAGCAGCACAAAAGAAGCCTTCGAGGATTCCATTCAAGAGCAGCAAGACTGCTGAAAATGGCGCAGGTGCAGGACAACAACCTGTCAAAGACCCCAATGCGACCCATGCCGAAGATGGCGGTGCGCTGTGGCATCTGGACACGGATATGTCGCATCTGGAAGGCATTGTGGACCACAAACAAGGACCGCTGACACCACCACACAATGAGATATTCACAGGATGGCCGCCGGAGCAACCTGCATCACAAGCACCGCCGGATGACGAGCACAAAGGAGCTTGGGATGCGCCAGACAGCTGGGCCGTGAACCGGGTCGCCGATGAGAATCTTCGTAGAATGACTGAGCTCGACGACGATGGTAATGTGATCCGAGACGAAGATCCAGGTCCGATGTACTTCATGAGAATATTCCGCGCTGATAGCACCTTTGCTGTAATATCAGCAAGTTTGAACACCACCGCGGCGGAGCTGATATCAATGATGGCAAAGAAGACCTTTCTTCAGGATGAGCTTGACAAATACCAGATTATTATGCGCAAACAGGACACGAGTCGACAGCTTTTACCCGGTGAAAGGCCTCTCGTTATACAGAAGCGATTGCTGGAAATGGTTGGCTACCAAGAGATGGATCACCTAGAAGATCTTGGTCGTGAAGACCATGGCTATCTCTGTCGTTTCACCTTTTTGCCGTCCAAGATGAGCGGATATTCTAGTTTGGAGCGTGATCCTGGGTTCAACAAGATGCAACGATTCAATCATATCGACCTTTCAGGACGGAACCTGATCACGATACCGATCACGCTGTACCAGAAGGCAACGGAGATCATCACACTGAATCTTTCGAGGAATCTGACACTGGACATCCCGAAGGACTTCATTCAGAGCTGTTCGCAGCTCCGTGAAATCAAGTACACGAGCAACGAAGCTTGGAAACTGCCGCCTAGCTTAGCACTAGCGAGCAGATTGACCACTCTGGATGTCTCAAACAACAGGCTGGAGCAGTTGTCGCACGCTGAGCTGAACAAGTTGCAAGGACTTCTCAGCTTGAAGCTGTCGAACAATAAGCTGACGACCGTCCCGTCATATTTCGGCGAATATCGATCACTGCGAAGTCTGAATCTTTCATCGAATTCATTCACTGAGTTTCCTGATGCACTGCGCAAGCTCACGACTCTGGTGGATCTGGACATCAGCTTCAATCAGGTCTCCACATTGGGCAATATCGCAACCCTTACGAATCTTGAAAGATTATGGGCAACGAATAACAAACTGTCGGGACCCTTTGATGCTTCCCTGTCGGCATTGGGCAGCCTACGTGAGATTGATGCTCGTTTCAACTCCATCTCGAATATCGATGTGCTTTCTCAACTGCCCAAGCTGGAAGCTCTGATGTTAGGACACAACTCGGTATCACAATTCGAGGGATCTTTCCACTGCCTGAAAGTCCTGTTCCTGAACCACAACCCGGTCACGAACTTCGACCTGAACTCACCCGTTCCGACGTTGTCCGTTCTCAATTTAGCTTCTGCCAAACTCTCACGGCTACCTGATGCACTTTTCATGAAGATGTCGGGCCTTACGAAGCTCACGATCAGCAAGAATCACTTTGTTTCGTTGTCGACGCATTTCGGTCTGCTGTCAAAGCTTGAATATCTGAGCATAGCAAAGAACGAGCTCAGCAGACTGCCAGCAGAGATTGGACGCTTGACGGAGTTGAGATATCTCGATGTGCGCGAGAACAACCTCAGCATGCTGCCTCCCGAGATTTGGTATGCAAAGCGACTAGAGACGCTGAATGTGTCTTCGAACGTCCTGGCGGACTTTCCAAAGCCTGGCGCACCTTTGCCCGCTCTGCCGGACAACACAGTGGCACTCACCCCCAGTGCGATTCCGACTAACAGTCCGGACTTTGAAGAGCTGGGCAAGTTGGAGGACTTCCAGCTGCGAAGACCCAGTCAGGCGTCGGGCATGCTTAGTACCTCTAGCTCACCTGGTACTGCGTCACGCAAAGGCTCGGTCGTATCATACACGTCCACGAAAGGTCCACTTGCGAGAGCGAGCACTGCCAGCAGCACAGGCACAATAACACCGTCCGGTGGCTCACGAAAAGATTCGACGCTGTCTAGTAGGTTAGCGGCGACGTTCTCGACTTCGTTGCGTCACCTATTCCTGGCAGACAATCGGCTCGAAGATGATGTGTTCAATGAGCTGGTTCTACTGCCAGAGCTGCGCATCCTCAATCTGTCGTACAACCAGCTTTATGAGGTGCCGCCTAAGACGATCCGAAAATGGACGCACTTGACGGAGCTGTACCTGTCCGGTAACGACCTCACATCGATACCTTCCGAGGATCTCGAAGAGGGCTCCTCATTGAAGGTGCTGCATCTCAACAACAACAAGTTTCAGGTTCTGCCTGCTGAGCTTGGGAAGGTTCAGCGACTTGCGATCCTTGACGTTGGAAGCAATTCCTTGAAGTATAATGTGTCCAATTGGCCATATGACTGGAATTGGAACTGGAATCGACAGTTGAGATATCTCAACTTGTCCGGCAACAAGCGGCTCGAGATCAAGCCCAGCGCACAGTCGCTGACTGGACGAGACCAACGCGATTTGACCGACTTCTCTTCACTGGTCAACCTGCGAATCTTGGGCCTGATGGATGTAACCCTTACCATTCCCTCCGTGCCAGATCAAGCTGCAGACAGGCGTGTGCGACTCGCCGGATCCATCATTGGCAACACTATGCCATATGGCATGGCAGATACTCTCGGACGCAATGAGCATCTATCGACCCTGGACATGGTTGTTCCACGCTTCCGAGGACACGAAGATGAAGCACTCATTGGTCTTTTCGATGGCCAGTCGCTGTCGTCAGGTGGCAGCAAGGTCGCCAAGTTCCTGCATGAGAAGTTTAAGCATCACTTCATTGAGGAGCTTGAGAAGATCCAGCCTGAAGAGACGCCTGCTGACGCCCTCAGGCGGACGTATCTCGGGCTCAACAAAGAGCTTGCAACCGCAGCCACAGCTGCGATGGAATCGAGGGAACACTCAAGCAGTGCGCTCGTGCACAGGGGCAGCGCCAGCGGACCAGAGCTTGGAGATGACGATATGACCTCGGGCAGCACGGCTACCGTCATGTACCTCCACGGTATGGAGTTGTACATTTCCAACGTCGGCGATGCTCAATGCCTGCTCATTCAGTCGGAAGGTGGTCACAGAGTAATTACACGAAAACACGACCCTGCTGAAGCCACTGAAAGACAACGTATCAGGGAAGCAGGTGGATTTGTGTCCCGCCAAGGAAAGCTGAACGATCAGCTAGACATCTCGCGAGCCTTTGGCTTCATTCAGCTCGCTCCCTGCGTGATAGCAGCACCGCATGTGAGCAAGCTGGACATCAAAGAGTCGGACGAGATGATCTTGCTAGCTTCGAGAGAGCTGTGGGACTACCTCACTCCAGATTTTGCTGTCGACGTTGCACGGCAAGAGCGTAGCGACCTCATGCGTGCTGCTCAAAAGCTTCGTGACTTGGCCATCGCATTTGGTGCGACGGGCAAAATCATGGTCATGATGGTCGGCGTGAGCGATCTTCGCAAACGTGAAAAGGCAAGGTTCCGGACACACAGTATGAGCATGGGTCCGTCTGGCTCGCCTGACGATTACTTCACTACTGTCCGCAAAGCCAAGCGAGGGCGCGATGCTGTCGGCGACTCCAAGCTTGCCCGACTTGACCAGGAAGTTGAGGCTCCCACAGGAGACGTTACGCTGGTGTTTACTGACATCAAGAACTCAACCATTCTATGGGAGACGTACCCGATCGCGATGCAATCTGCCATCAAGATGCATAACGAAGTGATGAGACGGCACCTGAGAATCATCGGTGGCTATGAAGTAAAGACGGAAGGTGATGCCTTTATGGTAGCCTTCCCTACAGTCACTTCTGCGCTGTTGTGGTGTTTCACTATACAGAGTCAGCTGCTCGAAGTCCAGTGGCCGCAGGAAATCCTCAACAGTGTACATGGCGAGGAGATGCAAGACGCTGACGGCAACGTCATCTTCCGCGGACTGAGTGTGAGAATGGGTATTCATTGGGGACGACCTGTATGCGAAATCGACCCCGTCACCAAACGCATGGACTACTTCGGACCCATGGTGAATCGCGCCGCACGTATTGAGAGTGTCGCAGACGGTGGTCAGATTTGCGTGAGTTCCGACTTCATCCAAGAAGTCCAACGCATGCTCGAAAGCCACATTGAATCCGACCGAAGTGGCTCTACTGGATCCGAAGACACGTTGAACGACGATATGCTTTCTCAAACCATCCGCCGCGAACTTCGCAGTCTTTCATCACAAGGCTTCGAAGTGAAAGATCTCGGGCAAAGAACCCTGAAAGGTCTTGAGAATCCCGAATACATCTACCTCATGTACCCTCACAGCCTCGCATCTCGGCTCGTCATCCAGCAACAAAAGGCAGAGGCAGAGTCGCGTGCGGCTCAAGCTAGTGAGACGGAAGCGAAGAAGATGCGAAACAGCGAGCTCACAATCGACACGGATAACGTGTGGGACCTCTGGAACGTCAGTCTCAGATTAGAAATGTTATGTTCCAGTCTCGAGAATTCTGGAGCTAAGACACTCAAACCTCCCGAGACGGCGCTTTTGGAGAAAATCAAGCATGGTGGTGGTGAGGTCACTGATCGATTTTTGGTCAATTTTGTCGAGCATCAGATCAGTAGGATTGAGGTACGACGAGCGACAGCGAGTTGCAAAAATCCGCGCCCACACAGAAAAACACATTGGCTAACTTTCTTTCAGACCTGTATATCCACCCTCGCCGTCAGGAACATGATCCGACCTTTCCAGAACGGAATGTTGAGCCAAGCTTGTCCCATGTCGGATATTTTGACGGAATTGACGAGTCAGCTTGATGAGTTGAAGAGTTTGAAAGCACAACAGGACGAGGAGTTTGGGTTTGATATGGCGCCTTCGTGATCGGAGCGAGCAAAGCGTACATTGGGAGGAATCTGTCGTTCTGGAGCGAATTTTGAGCATGAGAGACACTTCTTGGAGAACTGTGTTGTACTAGTAAAATATCAGCGGCAGACAGGCAAAGGTTGGCTGCTTTGCACGGCACGAAATTTATGATCTTGTTATGATTCTTGTTGTTTTGGAGGGAGGGGAGATGGAGATGAGTAGGAGGGGAGGTCAGTAGACGGTGTGTGCATGAGAAGACATATAGGCTTCAAGAGAGAAAGAAAGATACAGCCTTGATTGATGCTCGAATCAAACTGCTCCTCTCAAATTCAAGCTACAACGCGCATTCGCCCTCTCCATCAACTCGCAAACCGCATGAAAAACCGCCCTGGCCCTCTCATCCCTCTGCAGTCGTTCATTGACTCCTCCCCTCCCATCACTCCTCCTCCCAAGCCGATCTGAATGCCATCGTATCTTCTCCCTCTTCAGCAATCCCATCAATTCCTCAATTTGCTCCTTCCTCGCTGAAGTTTTATCAAACCCACATTCTATCCTCCCAGTTGCAGGGTTTTGTGTATACATTGGTAGCAGTCCTACGACTCCTAGAAAGAAGGCTTGGGTATTGGCTTGCATGACGGTTTCTTCGGACCAGTTTGATACGTGGTCTGAGACGTTGGGGGCCCAGAGCGAGTCTCGGGCTACGAGACCGCCGGCGTGGAGACCTCGGGCTGGATACGGAATGTCGGAGGATGTGGAGGGGAGGGTGGTCCAGCGGTCGTTGTAGGTTTTGAAGAGGCGTTTGGCTTCGTCTGGGCGGAGGATGGTGGCAGGAGGTCGAGGAGGAGGTGCAGGTGGGAATTTTGTGGGTGGATATGCTGGTGGGGGAGCGTTCGGTTGTGCGCTGTCGTGTTGGCGTTTTCGTTCGGGTTGTGGCCCGACACCAACACCTGGCATGGAGAAGAATCTGAAGTGTGCGTCGTCGGGAGCTGGGCGAGTCTGTTGGTAGAGTCGTTCGAATGCGTCGAAATGGTTGGCGGTTCGGGCGAAATGTGCATCGTGCATATCGTCGAATGCGCGGAACATCATGTCTGGGCGCTGCATGTGGGCGTTGAAGAAAGGTGAAAATCCACCAAATGGATCGAGAAATTCTTCCTCGAAACTGCGTGGTGGTGCTGTTGGTCTTGACTGTCGCTGTTGGGCCCGTATACGTGGCTGCGAGCGAGACCTCGCAGGAGGTCTGCTGTTTCGGTGCAGAGTGGCTTTTGCATCATTCAAAGCTCCGATAGCATCTGCAAGCGTTGATTCGTGTTGCTTGAGCTCGTCCACAATCCGTTGAAGGTAGGTCGAGCTGACATGACTCTGTCTCGAGGCCTGTGTCAACGCCATCTTACATGCTCTCACATTACGTCGCTCCATTTCGACTGCATGTTCGAGCGCCTCGATCATTTCTGCCTCCGTGACGCTATGTCTCCGTGATCGTGAGCGCCGAGACTCTACAAATGGCTCCTGTTCGGGTTCCTCATGATAGTCGACCTCGATGTATTGGGGGCCAGTGTTTTGCTGCACGTGCTCTGGCTCTCTCGTGTCTGTGCTGTAAGGGCTGGATGCACGCTCCGGATGTCCTGGACGTTGTGGTATTCTCGGTCGTGGAGCCGGAGATTGTGAACGGCTGGTGCTACTGCTGTCTTGCCGACGCGGATGACTGCTGTCGACGATCCTATCTTTCAAGCGACCCAGTAATGATCTACGGCTGTTCTTCTTTCTCTGTGCCGTGGCCGACTCGAGTCCATTTCCGTATGCAAGGTGGTGGTCGTCTTCCTCATCACTATCCGCCTGGACATGTAGCCTGCGAGTTGTTGCGCCTGTGAAGTCGTCAGCGTGTCTCGGGCGTTCGGAGTGATGATGCTGTGGCACGTGGAGAATACGGTACGGGCAGCTTTCGTTCACCCGAGGTTGAACATGCACGCACCTTGACCCATAGAGTGCCCAATGACGGTGTGCTGAGGACGCATTGCTGCTCGCGCGAAATCGTCGCAGAGACCGAAGGCTGTTCCGAAGAGTGCTCGCCGAGGTGGTTGTGGTTTAATGGTGGTGGTGGTGGTGGTGGTGGTGAAAGCGCAGTGTGCGTCATACAGAGATGCCGCCATGGTTGATGGCGAGGGATGGATACTAACTTCCAAGATTGTCTTGCTTGCAGGCAGGCGCGGCCCAGAGAATTGTCTTGCTGGCAAGGTCGACTCCGGTTTGAGCATGCGACTTCCCAGCACGCCTCCGCTCTTGCTCTTGCGCACTTTCTCGCAGTCGGCGTATCCCTGCAATAGAACTACTCACACAGAAGTCGCGACTCGCGCGTCAATCTGCTTTCCCGTCGCCCGGTATTTCGCCCGGTGCAAGGCTTCAGGCTTCAGGCTTCAGGCTTCAGCCTCGTTTTTAGAACCACACGAAAGAACCATCAGAATAATGATCCTTGTTTCTCTGGCCAAGTATGTACATCTTCAACGCATCACCCTTCATCACCCGCTTTCTGACCACGCCTTGATGCCTTCCATCGCACTGTGGGAGCCTCGCCGACATGCTCGAGTCCTGTTGCATCGCCATTCATCTTCTTTGCAACTTCGTACGCGCTTCGTAAGCAGTCGTTTACGCCCACTCCACACATCCAGTTTCCAGCCACGCGTAATCGACCCTTGTATTCTCGCCAAATCGTATTGTGCGCATCCTTGAGCTTCTGCTCGTGCCCGACATGGTATTGCGGGATACAGTCCCTTTGCACATTCACCTGCCACGCTTCGGGCTCTTCGGCGATGCCCAAGTGGCGTTCGAGAACAGAACGCGCCATGCACAGTGCCTCTTTCTCGTCGGGGTACGCAGGCCAACCATCCCACCAGTGTCCGCCAAACATGACAGTGAGCTTGGTGCCTCGTCGTGCCACATGATCCTGTGCGTTGGGTTTGTTGGGCATATTGTACCAAGCGAAGTCATTGACGTTGACGAGTTGCTGGCCTCTTTCTCGAAGCGCCTTCAGCATCTCCATTCGCTCACCGCTGAATTCGTGCCAATTGCACGCATCGACATCGTCTGCTGAAGGCGAGTATGCAGTGTCAAAGACTACCCCGAGAGCACGTTCGGGATTCTGCTCGAAGGGAGTCGCACTGGGTATCAGGTAGCCAAATCCTGGCTCGTGCAAATTCGGCGTGCGGAAGTACAAATTGACAGACATGGCCGTCACTGTCGCAGTGCATCCGACCAAACTTTTGCCACACACCTGGTTCAAGTGCGCAGGCGAGAGTGCAGATATGACATGGCTGTGCGTTCGCGACTCCGCAGACCGACCATGCGTCACGACAATGCCAGTATTGCCCTCTGCTTGCGCGACCTTGTCAACATGAGTGCCTGTCTTGAACTCAACGCGACCAGATCCGAACAACCAGGCATAGATCGCCTCAGGTAGCATGCCAATGCCGTCCTTAAAAGTAAAGACCGATGTATCCTTCACAGTCGCCTTCAACAAAGGATCCCATGCAAAGCCTTTCATGTCTTGCAGAAAGTCTGCTTCCCGTTTGGTCATTTCAATACCATCAGCTCTTGCCTTGATCATGCCGTACAATATGCTGCCGTGTAGGCTTTCATCTCGGAATTGCTTTGGAAACAAGCTTCTTGCGGACAGCTTCCACACATCTCCAGCGTAGATGCCATGCATGATTGCACTCAATAGGCGATCAACCATGGTCTTGCTATATCGGCGAGAAAAGAAGCTGCCTATGCTCTCATCCTGAACGCTCGGATCTCTGCCTTCTCTCCAGACCTCAGTGATGCCACTCCACACTGCTGTCTCAAACACTGGCTCCGTCCATAGAGTCCAGATATTGTTTGCTAGGCCGAAGGAGGGATGTGGCATTCGCACAAGATGGTCGGGATAGTATACGTAGCGATTGCTGGCAGCGGGAGCGGTGCGCTGGGTGAATATGGCATCCTTTGCGAGGTCTAGCTCTTGCATCTACTTCCCATCAGCCCCGTCTCACTTGCATTCCAGGCAGGTGTCCCTACCAATCTCGCAGTGAGAACGCCATTGGACTGTGGTCGAAGCGTGCGCGCAGCACCTTCAAACAGAACAGTTCCATCCTTGACTGGCACGCGTTTGCTTTCCAGCCAACCTCCCACGCGATCTTTTGATTCGTACAGTGTGACCTTTGCATTCGGGTGCTGGCGGAGGAGGAAATAGGCGCTGGCCAGACCTGTAATACCGCCACCTAGGACTCCGACATCGTGACTTGCAGCCTGGGAGTCTGCGCTGTAATCTCGCCGATGAACGAGATGGTGCGAAGGCGGCGAAGGCGGCGAAGGCGGGATTGGGAGACGCGCTCGAGCTCGCGTACTTGCTGCTGCTGCTGCTGCTGCTGCTGCTATGCTACGCGAACATGATAGACGCATGCTCGCCTGTCAGGCTGCTGCAAAACAGGCGACACCGAGGTTCTATCTGACGTACGTTGGATGGCAATGCGACATGATCTGCCACACGAGTCATTGACATTGAACCACTCCGATCTATCCTGGGCGGACTGCTGGCCGACAGGCGGGTCTATGTATTGCCGACTGACGAGAGCCTGCTACAGTATGTCCACAACACCACTGTCCCTGAACAAGCTCTGGCCAGACTCGAGGGCCTTCGTAGGGCGAAACAGTGCAATACAAGCGTCGTGTTGCTGACACATGGCTCCCTGAGGCGAGATTCCATCGGCCGTGTGCAGTCGACGATGCTTATGATATCTGCAGTACTGCAGACACCGAAGCCCACCTGCTGGCTGTGCGGTCGATGCCGGACGCCGATCGAAGCCAAATGTCGCCACATTGCTGACCGGCCCACAGCCACACTGGGGCCGTGGATGACTACGGACGCTGTACAACTTGCGCAGGCTACCAATACATGAACGAACACTTTGCCGCTCCTACGAAATCCCTCAGCGTGGCTCATATGCATCTAGGCAGTGGGCACCGGGAACGCTTACTTTGGCCGCTACGTCTCTCCTCCGAGCTGCAGGCATCGGCCAAATTGTACACTGCTTACGACCGGGATCTATTTGACATTTTATGAGCTACGACATACCTTCTTATTAACTCAGCGCGGCTGGAACTCCGCGTGCGCCTTTCACGTGCAGCTGAGCCGCGAAGCTGTGCTGCACCTCGAATGTGTAGTCCACATCCTTCGCAAAGCTCTCGGGACTCTGCAATCCTCGAGGCATGATTGCTACGACGAGTTCCACGATGATGGGCGACAAAGAGGCGGACGCTTGGATTGGCGTGGACCTCGAATGGCGCACACCACCTTTACCCGATCACAGAAACGGCAATGGCGTAAATGGAAGCAGGAAGCGGACGTGGGAAGACGCAGCAACGCCGATGAACGAGACGGTAGATCTGAATTGGGAACAAGCAGGCCTCGAGCTGCTACCAGACCTTGACTCTGGATTGTCTTCTGCCACATTTGGCCTGACACCTGAGATCGCTTCACAACATAGTAATGGCTCAATACACATGGACAACGGCGAGGATGTGGAAGAGATACCACGCACAAGGATGCAGACAGGCTGCATCCCGTGTCTGTACGTAGCGCATTGGTCGTCCCACAAACATATCTGACATGTGGTAGTATCAAGGGCATCAAGTGTGACCCTAGTAACCCAGGATGCAAAATGGCCATGTCCGATGACTGGACCTTGAATGCAGGCGTGAGAGCAGGCGAAGACGAAGATGGTCAAATATTCTACCCGTCTGCGGAGGGAGGTAGCTTGACCCTTTTCAGGCCAGACATGAAGTGGCGGAGGAGTTGGCGTGAGAGACATTGTCTGAATTTCTTCGTCAACTTCAGCGCACCTCAAATGGCCGGCTTCTTTGATTCCGCTTTCTGGCAACGGATGGTGATCCAGACATCATACCACGAACCAGCAATTCGGCACGCGATCACTGCTATTGGAGCATTGCACGAGTGTATCATGCAGCGTGCATTCGCAGACGATAAGCAGAAGGCGAAGGCGATGGAATTCGCACTCAATCAGTGCAACAAAGCTATATCATGTCTGACTGCTGAGGATGGAAGCGACTACGACCCAAACCATAGGCGAATACCGAGTTCAAGACTAGCCTTGACTACGTGCGTGCTGTTTACATGCTTTGAAGCGATGCAAGGGCGATGCGACAGTGCGGTGAACCACGCTTTACAAGGCAGACGACTACTACATGCCACTGGCCGTGCTCATGCCACCACCATGTCACCCTCAGAAGAAGACGATATTGAGCAAATGCGACCGCTGGTGGAGCGCCTTGAAGTGCAAGCGACGGCGCTGCTAGATAAAGGCAGACGGCCTGAAATCGACACTTCTGGTCAAACGCCGCCTCTACCACCCATCGACTACATCTTCAGCTTGGAACATGCGCACAACACGCTGCATACTGCGCTGAACAGTGTCATGCGCTTCATGCAGGGCTTCCATCCGACTGCGCCACGCGACCACATCGCCGTAACCATGGCTGAGAAATATCTTCGGTATGCGCCGTGGTTCTCGCAGTGGGAAGCTGCGTTCACCGCGTTTCTCTCGGATCACCGTGACTTCATGTCGAATATGGATTTGAAACGTGCGATGGTGCTGAAGGCAAACCATTTGGTCGGCACAATGCTTGCATCTGTTGACCAGTCTGCTGGACCAGTGGCATATGACGCGTACGAAGCCGAGTTCAGGGCGATTGTGGACCTTGCGCGAGAAGTTCTTGCATCATTCTCTTGTCCTCCGCTGCCTACACTCTCGGGTCCAAACTCTGGTACTCCTTACCTTTCGTTCTCCCTATGGGTTACCGACCCATTGTGGATGGCGATCTCACGATGTCGCAACCCGACAATTCGACAATCCGCTTTCACTCTCCTTTCACGGAACCCGCGGCAAGAAGGAATATGGCATGCTGGCCCGCAGCTTCCCAACTCGAGTCAGTACATGAGGCGTGTGGAATCTGGTTCCACTTCTAGAAATGATACAGTAAGAGAGGATCTGCCTCCCGAATCGGACGACCAAGCTCATATGCATGTCAGGCACGAAGCGGAACCAGATAAATCCGAGGAGATGTCAAAGACTGAAGTTTTCGCGGATTGCGATTGGCTTGACCTCCGAAACCAGATTCGCGAGTGGACGGAAGGTGAGATCTTACGTATGCTCAGATATGATGGTGACAGCTAATGACCGACGACAGAAAGCACCAAATTCGTCCAGAGCGAGTGGCTTTCACGAGGGGTAAGTAGTGCTGGCTTAACTTGAGCTCGTGCAAAGCATACTGACTCAAACAGGGCAATCAACGAGGCACCCGTCGCTACAAGTCTCATTGTAAGGGCAGATGCTGCATTCCGACACTTGACGAGATCAGGCCAGAACGAGAAGATCCTGGTCATCTCCGCCTGGTAGACACAGGCAATTGCTACTACGATGATATGTCTTGTAGCTGCACAGCGTTGACAGGGAGGTCAGATCACACGGACCAAGACAGTGGTGCTGTCTGGGAGCTCAACAGTACCAGCTACGCCCCTAGTCACACCCTGAGTCCACTCGCCTCAGTATGCCACAGCAGTGTTTGCTCTTGCTAGCTCGTACGACAGTCGCTACCAGTATTTGGACGAGAAGCGTCGCACAATACGGGAAAGGACAGATTCTACTCATTTTGACAGCACACCTCCACTCCTTAGCAACAAACGAGCAATCTCATCGCTACGAGATGCGAAGACCCGCCACTTCATTGGCAATTGAAGAGATGGATATGCCAGGTTTCGACGACTTGTTCGGTGCTATGCGTTTGAACCACCCCTCGTCCAACATGCCAGAGAACAGGGCCAGACGACCAGGCGCCTTCACTCGTTCGCGATCTTCCTCCTCGCACAGTCCGTTGCGTGGTTTCTTTGGACATCCGACATCACTTCAGGACATGATCTGGGATCGAAGATACTATGGACCCGGTCCTAGCCACTCTCCATTCCCTACTGGTAGGGTGGAGGAGCTCGGCGACTACGACATACCACGATCTGTATCTGCTCACGGCATGGAATATCAGGATCCACATGCGAACAGCTACGGCAAGCCTGCACCGCCATACACACCTGAGCGTAGACCATCTTTCGAAGAAGCTGCGGCAAGCATGTATGCTGCGCTCGTCACTGCCAATCAAGAGTGTCGCAACATCGAGAAGAGCTTCACGGACGATGTCCGCCACGTCACGCGCTGGCTGCCATTGTCATACATGGACTCGCTCTGGATCATTCGGGTCGGCTGGGATGGGTCGCCCGCCAAAGATGCCGCCAAGCCCGGGCTTGTCAAACCGGATACTACTGCCGTCTCATATGATTCGGTCGTCAGGCGCTTCTCTGCAGCACTACAAAGCATGAAGTCCTCTGCTCCTCCAGCCAACGCTCCAGATTCCGGCCGAGCCTTTAGCTGGGAAGTCCTTCGTACGACTGTGAGAAAACTGCAGATCTCCCTCGAGGCAATCGAAGAACTCCTTCAGCTCACCAGGAACCGCCGCGATCGCATGCCTCTGCTTTTACACGAGCTGGCAAGCGCTATCCATCTACTAGAAAGCGTCAGAGATGTATGGGAGAACTCGAACACACAAGCGGGAGCATCGAAGGGCAAAGGTCGAGAAGCGACAGCAGGACGCAGTACGGTAAGAGACTTCGAATGGGCGGAATTTGGCGGTTGTGGAGGCAAACCTCCCGGTCCCATTTGAGACGAAGACGTCTATTTAGATAGCCAGGCTGTCAAGTCTTAACAGCAATTTTAGGTAGGGTATGCAAACCTTCCCAATCTGTGATCAAAATCAAGTCAGCAAAAGAAATCGCATTCCTCCATAAGCAAGCAACTTGAGATGTCAGAAAAACTCACCAAACTTCGTATGTTCCCCATTCCTCCTAGACACCACAACCTCATCCCCAACTTTTATCACATTCCCTTCACTGTCAGAGTTCAAAAAAGAATACCTTCCAAAGATGGGAGAATATTTCATTCCTACATCAACTCTCCTATCTCTTTGCAATTTTTTGAGCACTTCTCCACTTTCTTTTTCTCCAGGTTTTCCCGTGGTGTAATCAATATTGATACTTTTGCATCGGCCGCAATTGTGGATACACTCAATCTTAGTCGTCTGGTCGGACTTGGGAGAGGTGGTGATTTGTGACCAAAAATCTTCATCCCAAGCCCTCTCCGCCCCGGAAACGACGATATTTGGACGAAATTTTATCATGTCGAAGTTTTCCTTGTCGGAACCGATGCGGGAGAGTACGTCGTCCATTGATTTTGAGGAACAGACCAAGTATGGAGCGCAATCGTTGAAGGTTAACAAATTTTGGTTGAGTTCTTTGGATCCGAAATGCAGATACGCTGCGGTCGTGTTTGTGATTGACCCCAGCCAGCCTGAAGGTTTGTTGGAGACGACTGGGGGGGTTTGGGACATCCGGGTTGGTCGATAATTTGGTCCTAGGTAAACGAGAGCGACTTCGAAACCGTAGCATGAAGTGAACCAGTCTGAGTATTGTTTTGGCATTTTGTAGGCGTGGACTTTGGAGAGGTGCATTTCTATTGGGATGATTTCCAGATCTCCGGTCACGGGTTTGAGTGGGAAGTCCAAGGTCTTTTGCTCCCCTTGTCCACTGGGTGGTTTGAAGTCGACCCGGATGAGGCCGGCGTTTGTGTCCAGACTTGGGTGGAAAAATATGCTCTCCGGGTAGTGGGCTAGGTGGATGTTCTTGTAAATGGTCGAGCCGTCTTTGTCGTTATCCACATGGACGAGCATGAATCTTCTGTCGTATGGGAAGCCATGTTTCGTGACGATGGAATCGTTCACTTCGACTGCTCGGAGTGCTTTCACTGGATAGACGTATATCTTCTCGATTCTCATTTTATTTCAGTCTTGTGTGCTGATGTCTACTTGGACGGGATTTGGCAGACTTCTTAAGCTGGTGGTAACGCTGGCCGAGACGGCAACAATTGCTTCAAAGTCTTTGCGGTACCAGGGATTGTATTTATATCACTGATCTTGGCTTAACTTGCCCGCATCGGCCTATCATACATTCTGGACGTGAAGTGGGGTTCGCTCCTTTACTGCGAGAGCGGGTTGGCGTCCCGAGTACCGTTCGTTGTTGTCGCCAAATCTGTTTCTTCACTCTCGCTTTCAGCTGCGAGCTCAGCACCTTTTTGTGTTCTGTGGTAGGGGAGCAGAGAAGGTGCCTTACCGACATCTGCATGTAGCTGCTTTCTCCTGATCAAATGCCAAGCATCATAGCTTGAGGCCCTATGAAGCCGAGTGAATGTTACAGAGTACGTAGGTAGGTTTACTTTGCAACGTCATTGTGGACATTGATGGGATCTCTGCATCGGGTCGCATGATGTTCATGATTGTATGGTCGCAATGGCATTGTCCCTGCAGAGCTGAAACGTGATGGAGAGTGTAGCGGACGATGCGGCAAGGCCCAGTGACCAGCTTTTTGCACAGCCTGCCAGCCAGCCTGCCAGGCAAGATTCCAATTTCCAACAGCGAAACGCCAATGCTGGAGCGCTGAAGTGTCCAGACGAATCACTGTGCGCTGTGCACTGGCATAGCAATAGCAACAGCTTCTTCCATATCACGCGGTTGCGGCGAAAGGATAGCAGGTGCAGGTGCAGGCGCAGGTCAGGTCAGGTCAGGTACAGGTGTTCACATGGCAGCAGAAGATCGCAAGACTTCATCGTATAGTGCATGCATGCTGCTGTGTACTACTTTGCCGGCGACACCGACCGAGTCTCGAGCCTCGCAGGGTTTGCCTTCGTTATTCTCATAAGCACACTATCACTCTTGCTCTGCTGTGATCGGACTGAGTGCAAGCAGCATCCGTCTTATTAGTATTTGAAGCCCTTCAACTTCCCTTTGCGCGCACATCCACACCTGCTCTCTTGACCCACCTCTCATTCATCCATCGAACCCGAAACGAACTGCACACAACCCGAGCGCTGCGGCGAGCGCGCCGCAATCAGACATCGCAATGGACGAGAGCGTAACAGTCAAGCGCGTTGGGCGCAAAGACACTACCAAGGGCCCGCCATTGCGCATCCTGTCCTTGGATGGCGGCGGGATACGTGGATATTCGATGCTCATCATCCTGCAAGAGCTGATGCACAGAACGTTCGTGGAAATGGAAGGAAGGGCTCCTAAGAGGTCAGAGATACCAAAGCCATGCGATCATGTGAGTCATTCATCATGCATTGATGCTAGCCTTGATATCGACAAAAGGCTTACTCTTCACAGTTCGACCTCATCGCAGGAACTGGTACAGGCGGCTTGATAGCGATCATGCTGGGAAGATTGCGCTTAGATCTGGACACCTGCAAAGATGTATACGTGCGCATGACTCGAAGGGTCTTCCAGACGAACAAGACCGTGTTTGGCGTGCCATGGAAGGGCACCATGTTCAAGGCCAGTCTGCTCGAAGAGGTCATTCGAGAGGTAGTGCGGGAACATACAGTTTTCGACGACGAAGGCAACGATACCCTTGCGAATGCAACACCAATGTCACCCAACACGCCTCAAAATCCAAATATTCCTCCCATACCGCATCGAACATTGAGTCAAAGCAGCAGATATAGCCAGATTGGCATGACTCCCATGGGTAATGCTCGTAGCTCCATGTCATTTGGAGGACGCGGCAATCCCAATGCTCTACTCTATGATACAAGAGATAATCGCACCAAGACGGCAGTCTTTGCAGTATTGAGAGGTACATCTGTCATCAACATGTTGCGATCTTATGACAGCCGGAAAGAACCTGCGCCTGATGTCAACTGCACGATCTGGCAGGCAGGTCGTGCTACATCTGCGACGCAAATGGCATTCAAGCCGATCCAAATTGGACAATCGGTGTATCTTGACGAAGGAGCGGGCAAGTACAATCCATCAGCAATGGTCTTGGATGAAGCTGTGAGCAATGAATGGCCCGGGAGAGAGGTTGGCGTATTCATCAGCATCGGTACCGGGAAACGGCCTCCGAACTCCAACAGAAATCAACACGAATGGTGGGAGGACTTCCTGGGTGGCAGCATGGGCGAATTCGCAGAAGCGAGACGAAAGCTAATGGCCAAGATTGAAGGCTGCGAAGAATCTCACAAGTTCATGGTGCGAGAACATCTCGCGACCAGAGGCGTGAATCCTGAGAATTACTTCCGCCTGAATGTTGAGGTTGGTGTGGGCGAGTTCGGTATGGACGAGTGGAACAGGCTTGCAGATATAAGCACAAGCACAAGACAGTACATCCAAAGAAAAGAGGTGGAGTGCATGACTTGTGGTGCCGCTTCAAAGATTGCGAAGATTCACTTTGCGAAGATAAGATATGACCGGGCGGAGGCAAGGAAGCATGCTGGGACGGACGGAAGTCAATTTCCACAGCAGAACCCATGGGACCGACCGATCAACACCATACCGCCCCCTCAAAACTTCGCTGTAGAGATGGAGGGCGACTCTCAATTTCGGCCTGGACAACATTACGCTGCAAACTCCTCTTATGTACACCGACCATCAATCGCTGATCAGAAGTACACTGTCACCGGTGACGGCTACGACTCATACCCACCTCAGGGCTACTCGCCTCAGCAGAACCCAGCACGGCCATCATTCGAGACCTCTGGTTCCGTTCGCTTCTCGAGTAACTCTTACGACCCGTCCCCAAGACATAGCGGCGATCTCCAGCAGCAGCCACCTCACTCACCACCTCCAGTGCCGCCGAAGACGCCGGTCAATGGCGGACTGCCGTATCCACCAAACAATTCGCCGCCGCCTTTACCCGGTCGACAAAGTCTACCGTCAAACGCAGGTTCAATGACATTTATGAATATGGGTGAGCTTGGAAAGAGATTGCCATACCCGGACGTTGAAGGACCACCTCCAAGCGTGAATACGGCCAACAAGCCGCAGCTTTCGTGATGATTGAACAAGAAATGACGATACCCCAGAAGCATTTTCGAGAAGTTTGCGTGCTGAAACAGTATGTGTTTACCCGGCATATTTACGAGATATGACCTGTACAGAGCAATGAGACTTCGAGGCCGCAGCTTTGGTTGCGTGCCAATGCGTCCAATAACGAGCAAACTGATCATGACCTCGGGAAGTGCGTTCCTCGCTACGACAAACTAACATGGATCTTATCAGAGCGGGAACGGAGTTCCGGCAAACGATGCAAACTTGTGCGCTGAAAAGTCAGACTACAAAACGACATATGCCTTATACTGCCATACCGATGCTAACATGACATACTCCTGCAGACACTCGCACGCAGCTCGCAACAGATGAGGTCAATACAGCGTATGTATTGACGCTAGGAGATATTCTGTCCCGTTGAAGACGTCTGAGGGCAGACATCAGTCATCTATGACTGGAGCGCCGCTATGACGATAGAAGTTGCCGCCTTCTGGACGAATCTCCTCAGTAGAGCTTCGCCAGAGACCATTGAGTTATCAGGCCTCGTAGCGATCCAGATTCTCGGCTTCTGGCTTCCATCAATCCTTTTACTCAGCCTGGATCACTTCGCGCCATCATTCTCAGGCAGTCGCAAGATACAAGAGATTAAGCAACAACCAGAAGCGGCAAAGGTCGTGCGATGCGTCAAAGTAGCACTCAGCAATCAAGTCCTCGGGTTGCTACTCAAGGCTCTCGAGTTATGGATGCTCTCTAATGCAACCCGCTCACGCCGCTTCGCCTCTGAACTACCTACGATCACCAAGACCGCCAAAGACATCTTGTTATGCATCATCCTCTGCGAGATCCTGTTCTACTACTCCCATCGCATCCTCCACCGCCGGCTCCTTTACAAGTACATCCACAAGCAACATCACGAGTTCACAGCACCCATAGCTTTAGCAGCACAGTATTGCCACCCAATTGAACATATCTTATCAAATCTTCTACCATTCTGGTTACCCACTAGGATTTCGAAATGTCATATCGTGACTTGCTCTATCTTTTGGACGCTTGGGACTCTGGAGACCGTGCTTGCGCATAGCGGATATGATGTGTTCGCTTTCTTCTCGAGGAAACATGATGTTCATCATGAGAAAAGAAATGTGAATTTTGGGACGCTGGGCGTATTGGACTGGTGGCATAGGACGGGGGAACGAGATGGAGACTGAGGAAGCGAAGCGGAGTGAACAGGCATAAGCCGAAGTATTCGAGAAGCTTGCGACGAGGATGCGGAGGTGTTGTCTATTTACGAGCTGGGTGGAAGAACAGTTAGAAGTTGGTGCCTTACGATGCCTTGCGGTAGGGCCCGTACGTCAAGAGGCAAGAGGCAAGAGGCAAGAGGCAAGAGGCAAGAGGGTAAGAGGGCAAGAGGCAAGAGGCAAGAGGGTAAGAGGGCAAGAGGCAAGAGGCAAGAGGCAAGGAGGCAGTCGCTCGGCAACCCTCCGGGCCTTAGGCAGCACCTTCCTGTACGGCACTTTGTTTCAGCAACAGCGCCTGACACTGGGATACGGCTTCTACGGAGCGAGGGGATCCTTTATAAATGCAGTCGTATACTAGCATTATCGCTGGTTCACACCACGGCGCCTGTCTACCTCTAGGATCAACAACAGGGCACATATTGGTCCGATTTGTAGCCCCTTCAACGTCGCCTGATTATCGCATAGTGAGGCCTCCAAAACAAGAAGTTATTTGCTAAGTAGAACGAGGGTAGAATATATCCGAGGCTCCCGCTTACCATACAACAGTAGCGGCTATCTCCGTATCGATAGAGGCCTGTATTGTACCTCTACTACTCTAGTATTTAAACATTTGCTAATCGTCTTTACGGCGCTGCACTTACATCTTTCCGCATATCCAGTACTCAAACATCTACCAATCGTCTTCACGACGCTGTTCTTACATCTTTCGCAATGTATCTCGGAAGCCTAAAAGTAGCGCTAGTCTTTCTACTACACTTTTGCGATGGAACACCACTTAAGCCACGAAATAGCGAGGAAACAGCGGTACACATCTTTCGAAGATGTAAGAACTCTGCTTTACCATGTAATACCGACTCTAACGCTTCCCGATGGTATAGACCTAGGATGTGATAGCGGATACTGTTCGTGCAAGTGGTCATGCTCGGGAACTTTGACCGCGATATCTGCCTGCCTTTCTAAGTGTGAGAACGGACATTGCGCCAACACCTATCCTGTCTATTCGGTCCCGAACTGTTGAAAAATGCCGGGCCAAAAAGACACTTAGGATCACGGAGACACAGGGTGTAGTCATGGAATCGGGAGAGTATGGCTAGCACCTCTGGTAGAGCGCTCGACGTAGTACTACGGAATCTCGTATCCCTCCTACCTTCTTCACATCGCATATACAGCTCTTACGCTTCCTTCGGCTTGCCTTGTCCAAGTAGAGGTTGCCGACTGAATGACATGGCAAGTCCCGAGGTCTTTCTCGATGCGAACATCTGCTTTTCATAGGCATTGAGAGCGTCATGGCGAGCCGTTGCCTGAACATCCCCTCGTCTTTCCAGACTGCTGCAATGACATTTCGCAGCTCTAGAGCACCTTGCAAAGCATTGTCAAGACCTTGACCTCGCTGGAAGCTCATCGGATGCGCTGCATCGCCAACCTATGTAACTCATCCCTCTCCATTATCCCGTGCGTGGTCACGGCATCGCGGATCCCAATCCATGAGTCTGGTGTCTCAGCCAGGAGTAGATACTCTTGAAAGGATCAACCAAGTCATTTTCCTTGACGATTTTCTTCTGATAGCGAATAATCATATTGCTCGCTGGGGATGGCGCACGTTCGTAGACACGGAAAGCTATGCCAGACCTCTCAAGTCCTTGTGCTAATGCCAAGCCATTCACGCCTGCCCCGATGATGATACTGGCATCGCTCGTTGAAGCCCTCTTCGATTATCAAGAATACTGGCGCCAAGAGAATTCGGACCACGCTGGATCGCGTTCGCAGGGTTCTGACTCAACGCGCCTTTGTCTTGCGACCAGTACGGCGCTTTTCCTCGGCGGCAGAGCGAGGTCACAACAGGTGAGCCATGACAGTTGCAGCGCAAATCTGCACGATTTTGAGCTCTGACGTGGACAGAAGTGTGGCAGTGCGACAACCGTGATGCAGCATGCATCATGCCATATCCTTCACGATATTGCGAGCTCTCTTCCGTTCTTCAGCATCGAGCTGCCACTGAACACCACTTTCGCGTTCTAATTGCTCGCCATTCAGCTTCGAAATCTCTTCCCACTCATCGTCTTCCATGTTGATGATCAAGGTCATTTGAGCGCACTTCGCAAAGACGTCTCTGAGCTCGTATTTGCCACCCTTCACGGCAGCGGCAACAATGTTCGCGATATCCCTCTCGAGGCGAATCGCTCCAAGTTCGTCCACTCTGCCTTGGTAACTCCATATGCGATTCTCCAGGAGTCGTGCGAGCTGCTTGGTTGTCCCTGTGATCAGCTTGTCGAAAACGTGTGGCGTGGCGATGCGCTTGATGGGAAGCGTGAAAGCCTGCCAGCCGCGCTCGAAGCGCTGTGCGACAACATCATTTGAGGGCGCGGTTTCGGAGCCTCCTTGACCAGCTTCATCAGGATCGACTGCGTAGTCGACTTCACGAAAGGTCTCCATGAGGACTTGACGAAGGCGTGGTCGCATGACCATCTTAAGCATCACCTCGACTGCTTCGTTGATCAGCTCTGCAGTCTTCGCCTCAAATCCTGTCTCCATGGTGCGGAGAGCCTTCTCCACCGCCATCGCTTCGTTGCCGAATGGAAAGTTGTCAGCCAGGGCGGGTGCGTGGCCGTTCTGCTGTGCTTGTGGCTGGCTGGCAGCTTTGCCAAGACAGCTACTCACAATGCGCTTGACATAATCGGTGGCCACGTCAAGATTGTTGATCAGCACAAGGAAAGAAATGATGAGTTGCTCAGGAGGGAGAGCTCCTTTGACCGCCGGCTTAGGATAGCTTTCGTCTCTCATCTTGCGTTGTTCCATTGTGAAGAAGTCTGAGCCGAGAACTCTTCCGACCGAAGGAATGACGCTTGAGACTACTGCTTTCTGAGAGGTGGCAAGAGAGCGTTGAAGGACTTGATTGACGATATACATCACATCGTCCACGGCGGAAGTGATGAAAGGAGGCGTGGCGCCAAGCTGCTTGTTCGGGTTCAAGGTCAAGTCCTGCGGTGGCTCGTCTATTTGGAAGGCCTTTTCCACAGAATGGCGGAAGAAGAACGTCGCCATCTGATTGAATGGGTCCATGAGAAGATCGGTGACCTTTCGCTGCAGTGTACTGTGTACGATGAAAGCGGGAATGTGTAGCTTGGCATCGGGATTCTCGTCGGAAGATCTTGTCGTCTTGGTCGCCAGAAACCGAGTATATAGAGACCAACGCCCAAGCATCATGGCGGACTCATTGAGCAACGCATCAATGTCCTTCGTATCAACACTTTCATCCTCGCTCGGTCGTCCTGGGCCGGGTGCAGGTGAGCTGCTCCGGAGTTGCAAGGAAGATTTCTGTGATGCCAAAGCACTGGACACCAAGAAATTGAATGGATAGCTCTTTACATCAGTCAGCCTTCTGGTGAGTTGCCTTTCTTCGGCCCATGTGTCCAGGATGAGCCCTCCTTGCGAGTCGGCTTCAACCTGAATGCGCTCGATGACTTTGGTCATGCTGCCTTGACCGTAGTGGCGCTCCACTAGCGGCTCGTGTCCATCCACGATCTGAGCGATGTGCTCGAACAGCTTGGTCAGAGTATTGGCGTAGAACATGCCATCTCGTCGCTGAGTAGAGCTCATGTTGGTGCGAGCACGTGAGGCAATGCCACTGCACACATAGCGGCCGTATGCATCCAAGCCGACATGACTTCGTCCGATCAAGGGGAAGAGTTTGAAGAAGCGCGTCACTCGGGCACCATCGCCTTCTCTCGCGGCCTTGTCAAACTCTCGCAGGAACAAGGCACACAGACTTTCAGCTGCGGTATGCAGAGTCCTCCTGGGAGCATCGGGCACTTCTGCAGTTGGCACGATTTCTTCAGCAAATGCTCCGTCTATGACAGCATCCGGGATGTTTGAAGCTCGGTGGAGGTAGTTGGCAGCCGTCTCCCAGTCTTGAGACGCGCCCATTGATCCATCGACGCCAAGCACACATGCCTTCAGTTCGGCTACCTGTTCGACCACTTCGAGCGTGGCCTTTACCGCGGCCTGTTCCCGGTCAAGCTTCCTCACGGCTCCCGAGATTCTGTGTGCCGTGGAAGCAGCGTCAGATAGCATGCCATTGCTGATGTTACGCGTGGCCACCACCTGAGATGCTAGCTGGGCGCGTGCGAGGTCCAGTCGGCCGAGCTGGCGGGAGAGGTCTTTTTGGGATGCAAGCAACGTGTCTAGACGGGATGTCACCGCGGCTTCCCGTCGCGACAATTCCTCCAGACCGGCGCGGATGTCGTCGATGGAGGAGGCATGGGAGGCATGGGAGGCATGGGAGGCGTGGGAGGCATGAGCTTTGACGGGCACTGACATGTCGGCAGCTCCCATGTGAATGCATGTGAATGTGCATGTGAATGTGCATGTGAAAATGTGCATGTGAATGTGCATATATGTGAAAGAAAGTTGCTTGCGCGTCAACACCCGCACAGCCACCTGCCACCCGGCCAGCCTCTGCCCACTGACCACTGACCACTGACCACTCTCACTCTTTGTGCAACCAAATAGTCATTCGATTCAGACATCATATGTACATACTACTGCATAGTAACCAGAACCCAGAACCCAGAAAGTACGACTCGGCGCTTACTTACACCATCGACTTCCTTCTGTGCGCGTCACATCCGGCGCCTATCGATTATCCATTGCGAGCCTCCTTCGCCAATCGACGGAAAGCAGTACGACTGTCGGCTTGCTGCAGCTGCAGTACAAGAAAGCGCGACGAGGACATCGCAGGATTCGGGAAACATATTGCTATATACTTTTTGCGCGCGAAAACACTCGATCCTATGTTGGGCCTCTACATTTGCACGCGATAACAGCATACATTTTCCGCGACCTCCCCTTCTCCTCCTACAGCACCTCCGATCGTCCAGCGTACATCGCAATGGACGCTGCTGGCCATGTCATCTACCATGCTGCCCATCTCGTAGCTCGAGCCACCAGCGAAACAGCGACCGCGACCGCGACAGCGACAGCGTCAGCGTCAGCCACGAGTAGTGCGACCCCCTCACCAACATCGGCGGCATCCTCGAAAACCGAAAGACCTGGATACTACAAGATTGTTGGTATCATATTGGCAGTGTGCTCGGGCCTCTTCATCGGCTGCTCCTTCGTGATCAAAAAGGTCGGATTGCTGAAAGCCAACGTCAAGTACAACGAGGAGGCAGGAGAAGGCTACGGATACCTCAAGAACGCTTGGTGGTGGTTGGGCATGACGCTCATGATCATTGGCGAGATCTGCAATTTTGTTGCATACGCTTTCGTGGACGCCATCCTGGTGACACCACTGGGAGCACTGTCGGTCGTCATTACCGCCATCTTATCTTCCATCTTCCTCAAGGAACGCCTGAGCTTTGTGGGTTGGGTAGCTTGCTTTCTCTGCATTGTCGGCTCGGTCGTCATCACCCTCAATGCCCCGGAGCAGTCTGCCGTCAGCAACATTCAGGAAATGCAACACTATGTGATTGCTCCGGGTTTCTTGAGTTACGCTGGTGTTATCGTCGTGGGGTGCACATTTGTTGCCCTGTGGGTCGCTCCGCGATACGCCAAGAAGAGCATGCTGGTATATCTCACGATATGCAGCTTGATTGGAGGTCTCAGTGTGGTGGCTACGCAAGGTTTGGGTTCTGCAATCATTGCTCAGATCAACGGCCAGTCGCAGTTCAACAAGTGGTTCCTTTACGTGCTCTTCGTCTTCGTCATTGGAACACTTCTGACGGAGATCATCTATCTCAACGTGAGTTCAATTCTTCCCATCCTACCGACTCGCCGTACTAACAGCTGCCAGAAAGCACTCAACATCTTCAACGCCGCCTTGGTCACGCCTACTTACTACGTCTACTTCACTTCCGCCACCATCGTTACTTCGGCCGTTCTGTTCCGTGGCTTTCACGGCACGTCGACACAGATCATCGATGTAGTCATGGGCTTCCTGACCATCTGTTCTGGAGTTATTCTGTTGCAGCTGGCCAAATCATCGAAAGATGTGCCCGATACAAAAGTGCTCAGCGGGGATCTCAATCAGATTCGAACCGTTGCCGAAGTTGAAGAGAAGGAATATGAGCCTCGTGCAGACACAATCCGTGGTGGTGCCGGCATTGTACGCGCACTCAGCACTGTGCGAACGAGACGTGAAGCAGAGGAAGCGAAGCGCATACACGAAGAGCGGATGGAGCCAATTGGAGAGAACGAAGTAGTGGAGTGGGATGGGCTTCGAAGACGAACGACCGTATCAACAGCAGGCGGCTCAGTACGGCGGACAAAGACAATACATCCCCCACTGGGTATGTCGCATATGCCGGACTCAGACCAGGTATCGGAACCTGACAGTGAGGTGCATCCTGGGTTTTTCGGCAGGATAGGACGAAACTTCACCCAGCGACGGCAACGTGGGCACAGTCCAGTGCCATTGGATAGTGTTCAGGCGGACAATTCTGACGCCAAAGCGCACGTCTATGGCCTTCCTGAAGGCCTTCGAAGGCATGAAAACGAGTATTCGGATACAGCATACAAAAGTCATGTGGCGTCAGCATCAGGGAGCCAACACATACATTGGGCTGGGGGAGAGCGCGATCGAGCGGATAGCCAAAACAGTAGCCTCGCCCCTCCCAGACCTCCTCCACATGGAGCTGGCGGCACAAGGAGGCAATTCTCTTTCCAGAATGTGACGAATGTCTTCTCACGGAACAAGAGCGATGCTGGCTCAGCGGACGGTTCTAGGTCCATTAGTAGAGGCGCCTTATCTTTCGCGAGTCGACGCTCAAGCAAAGAATATCCGACCGGTAACAATACCACCGAAGAGGAGCGACTTGGACTTGTGCATGGTGACAGTCACAAGGTCCTGCCAACTTATGCAGAAGAGCGTGAGTCTCCGGAACGAGACAGTGACGAGTGGCAAGTCACATCAGGGACTTCATCAAGTCCTGAGCAGACTGGCATGAGTACCGGCGATCCTGGCGCTCCTGGACGAAACCGACGCGATGACGACGATTATGATGACGACCTTTATGATGAGCCTATACATTCTGCGAGGGATGGAAGCGCTTCGGGAAGTGGTAGAGGTGGGAGAGCATTTGTCTAGAAGGCTGATGCCTCTTCACTTACGCCTACCTATGATAATGAAAAGTCAGCCGCAGAGCGGGAAATGTCTGGGTCAACGCTTGATGCTGGGAATATTGAGGGGCTTGAGCTTGCTGAACTCTGGTTCGAGAGCGAGAAGAGTATGCTGGGTTGATTGATTAGCGCTGGCGTTTCATTGCTGTTGCATATTGTCGGCTGGACAAAGTGTAGGGATAAGATACCAGGATCGGGCTCTCGATGACAGATGCACATATTGCGGCAGTGATAAACGGAAGAGAAAAGCACACAGAGTATTGATACCCACGAACAATCAATCCGACCAAGACTGAGTAGTACCATGACTACCTAATCACACACTACATCCGCTCATATCACATCGCTCATCCCTTCCTCCTAATTACCCATCTATTTAACCCTATAACCTGCCCTACTCTTAGGCTATACTCCCCTTCCCACTCCTCAAATTCCTTCCTCCCTCTTTCAACATGCTGCTCACTACCACCCGTGATCTTTTGCCAGGACTTTCCAGTCGTCTCCCCAGCGCCTTTCCACCAAACAACTCGATCAACTTCCCCACCCGCAGACCCTATTGAGATAGCTTTCCAAGAAAATCCTGCTGCGTGCATCCATATGTGATCCAGTTTGCCGCCTCTGTGAGAGCGTTGGCGAGTCGGGTTTCAGGTATGGGAGGATGTGGGGAGCGTTTTCTTGAGCGTTGCGGAGGGAGAAGGATATGTTCATGTTCATTTGGGCCGAGGAGTTTTGTTTGTTGAAAGCGACATCGTAGGGGTTTTGGCAGGGTTGTGGAGGAGGACATTGTGTTGTTGGTGGAGAACGTTTTGATGGATTTCTGGTTTGCTGTGATCTTCTTGATTGGGGTCGATTGAGGGTGTTGTGGGTGCTGAGATGGAGTGAGCAGACTTGGGTTGTCGTCCCAATATGTGCCACATCTTGAAAGCTTCGGTAGCTGGTCAAAGAGCTTACTACTACTGATTCCGTATGCAGAGCAGCCCTTCTGGACCCTAGATTGGATCCCCAAAATCCTCTCAGCTGCTTGTTGATCCTGCAGATCCGTGGAAGCTCCGACGATCGCAACCTACCTCACTCGAAAGTGTGTGAGTCAATCCGACCGCCTTGATCCGTCTTTGAGACGAGATGAGGCTCGTCGACAGTCTGGCTTCCGGTATATGATTCATCGGGCGTCTTCGTCGAACAGCCCTGGTCGTATCACCTCCATCCCCACCCGGCAATCACAAATTTCCTGTCAATTCCTATAGCTGCTAGACGAAACTATACTATCTCCCCATCATCATCCCGTCCGAGGGGCTGCGCATCATTGTCGTGTGGAGTGAATCCACCTGCAATTGAATTGTAGATCTGGGTTGGCCAAGAGACTACCTTGCCATGAGGGAACAGACATCGTCGCGGTGAACCACTTGCGCATACGATATCGCCAGAAGAGTGCCTGCAGGTATGGCTTGTGAATGAATGGTTGTGAAGGCGGCCTGCCCACGATGTGCTGACCATCTACCACAGGCCTTCGAAGCTCATGCGCAGATGCTGGAACCTGGGGGCTGATCTGGAACAGTGGCATACTGGCGCTCCCTCAGTAGTCCGGCCAGTCACTATCCACCTCTTTCCTCCATGCTCTGAACCCGCCCTTGATGTCCTTCACCACAATGTGTGGATTGCCACCTTCGTCGCCGTTCATCTGGTTGTCCAGCAGATCCTGTATCGCCTTTGCAGCCAGCTGACTATCGTTTCCGTTTCTGCAGATGACATAGTAATGACTTCCGCCTCCCGTCAGAGCACCAGACTGAAAAGCTTTCTCTAGCCAAGCTTCTGAACTACCATTCCAAGGCACGTTTACACTGCCTCTGAGAGCACACATCTGGTACTGTGTCTCGTCGCGAGTGTCGATGAGAGTATTGCTGCCATCGCGAGGAAGTCGTGCAAAGTCCGAAGCCGAAATACGCGATGTTGGTGGAAGTATATTGATAGGATTGGTGAGACCACAGAAAGTGGCATAGTCCAGAGATCCAGAAGTGAGGCTGTATTGGGTGACGCTTGCCTGCGCGGAACATGCTGCGCAGTCAGTTCGACGATTGCGCATTCGCACAGAACGGAATTGTGGGTTCGTGTAGGCCGAGAAAATGAGAAGGGTCGGTCTGCCGGGCTCTTCATGCGGCTCTTCTGATTGAGGTGTCATGCCCATGACTGCTTCGAGTTCCATTTCGGTGGAAGATTTGCCGCGGACTCTACGTTTGGCTGTGAGGAGCTTGGCTGCTTCGAGGGCCTGCAAGACGCCCATCACGCCAACGACAGGGCCAAGGATACCCGCTTCGCCGCAGGACAGGACGGCATCTGCTGGCGGCGGCTTGGGAAAGACACAACGGTAGCATGGGCCTCCGGACAAGTCGCCCGGTGATCGAGGAGGATTGTTGAGGACAATCAGTTGCCCTTCGGTCTTCAGTGCTGAAGCGGAAACCAGCGGTTTTCCAGCGAGCACACACGCATCTGAGATGAGGTAGCGGGAGGTCGGGTGATCTGTACAGTCAAGGATAAGGTCATACTGCGAGAAGATGTGAATGGCCTTCTCTGGGGAGAGATGAAAGTGATGGCGGTGGTAGTTCACAAGAGGGTTCAAGCTAGCATGACGGATCAGAAAGAAAATCGTGCAGGGCTGTGGATGGGGTGCTACGTACTCGCTGAGATATTCGTACGCGCTGTCCACCTTGCTCTGGCCTACTCTGGTTGTGCTGTGTGCGACTTGGCGATGCAGGTTGGACACCTCGACGACATCGCCGTCCATAAGCCCGAGCGTGCCGACTCCAGCGCCTGCAAGGTATGCTGCAGCCGGACATCCCAAGCCACCCACGCCTACAATGAGCACTCTCGCCTTCTTCAGTCGCAGTTGACCATGCAGTCCGATCTCCGGCATCATCATTTGCCTGCCATATCGGTTGTATTCTTCGCCGAGCAGTGGCCACCGCCCGGTGCTCGCTGGCTCGGGAGTGACAAACTCGCGTCCACCGATTCCCGTCTCTTGACGGATCGAAGTTGCAATGGCCTCAGGACTGCCGGCCGAGTTCTCCGAGCCGGTATACATGGTGCCGGAAAGCGTGCGGCCGTGGAGGTCATCGGTGAGTACAGAAAGGGTCTCGCCGATCCACTCAGCAGGAAAGCCGCCTTGGTACGAAGCCTGGAGCAGACGTGCAGTCTCGACACGGCTCTCGGTCTGCCGGAGTTGCTGCTTCAGTGAGGCCAGCTGGCTCTCCGTGGCCGCGATCTGCTTGCGAAGCAGACTGACCCGCGCGTCCATGTCTTGTATCGAGGCCATGGTCGCCGTTGGCACTTCTCCCTGCTGGACCGGCCGACAGACACCCGCCGAGGACGGGCAGGTGGTTGTGAGGCGAGAAGTGCACGTGGGTATATACCTACATATAGGTATACCATGCACTATACATACTTCCGGTTCGGCGGAGGCCTCGGCAACAACCGACCAGAAATGCATACAGAAATACCATCATACCACTGACAAGAAACATCCCGATCGAGCAGACACGGCATATGCATTGCGGAACGACCTACCGACCGTCCTCCGCAGTATGCTTCTCGCCTTGCGTCCATTGCCAAGTTCACCCTCTGCACTGCGAGCTTCATCCCAGCATCCACGTCTATACACGCCCACTTCGTTGCATCTGGCCAGGAATCCAGCATCTCCTAAAGTTGTGCCAGCGTTTCAAACTCGATGCTGGAGACGTGATGGAATCTCAGATCTGAGCACTGCTGGGCGGCTGCCTCCTTGATGTGTGAGGCGCCCACGAGTCGTAGCCATTCACTTCTCCCCTTCCATCCCTTCTCGTCTCGAACACGCTCCTCCTGTGCTAGTCTATCAGACATACCATACTCACCTTCAACATGCTTCGATATCTCTTTCCCGTCTCGAAACCAGTGCCCAATTCCGATCTAGCCATGGACGTCTACTCGCCCTCGAGACGACATACGCATACGATAATATTTCTGCACGGTCGAGACGACACGGCAGCGGAATTCTCCGACGCACTCTTCGAATGTCAAACCTCGGATGGGAAGCATTTACAAGACCATTTTCCACACGCCAAATGGCTGTTTCCCACCGCGCCTATTCTTATGGCGAGGCGATTGGAAATGGAGATCAGCCAGTGGTTTGATATGTGGACCACAGAAGATCCCCATGATGGAGAAGACGGTCAAGATCCCACAGCTTCCATCGACGCAGTCCACAAGATCATACAGCAGGAGGCGGGAATTGTCGGAGCACAGAACATAATCTTGGGCGGCATATCACAAGGATGTGCAGTCGCAATACATTCTCTTCTCAAGCAAGAGAGGAAACTAGGTGGATTCGTTGGTCTCAGTAGCTGGCTACCAAAGCCAAGTGCAATTGCCAATGCTGGCAAGCGCTTTCCCTGCGCTCTGGACACCCCTGTCTTCCTTGCTCACTGTCAGCGCGACTCCATAATCAATGTGAAGTATGGAGAGGAGCTCAGAGACTGTCTGAAGGCGATCGACATGCAAGTCGACTGGCACTCATATGATGACGACAAGCACTGGATCAGCGAACCAGACATTCCATCCATGGAGAGCCATCCGACTGAAGTGGACGACATTGTCGACTTCTTGCACAAGACAATGAAGACTGATATCAGCCGAGTGTATGAGAAGACTTCGATAGGACGGCCGAAGGTTCGAAAAGCCCAGACCTCGGATGCTGAGTCTGAACTGCCGTGGCTGCAGGGTCCGACTCGGGTACGATTTGATGAAGATGGGGAACGCTCGGAACGATATGTGATTTCTTGAAATTTGTCAGACCTGTAGCTTGTGCTGCCGCAAACACTCTTAAATGGGCAACTCAGCTTTAACAATCCTTCGCGAAGCTTGAGCAACATCGTTGCCCTCTGCGTCAAGACCGAATGACTTCTCCCACTTCGCCGTCTCTTCGTCAAGCTCGGTGTGGGACATTTCTCGGTGATGGACTCATGCGTATCTTGTGACCACCGACAACACCTTCTCTCTGCATCAGCACTCCAACAATGTGCCGCGAGATCTCATCTTCCATCGACCAGCCGTTGCTCACATCGAAACCTACAGGCCACTCATCTTTCAAGCCAGCAGGACCAATACCCAGGCGCTGCCCTACCTTGTCCAGAAGTGCTCCACTATCATTCAGCACATCCTCGGACTCAACCACAACAGGTTGATTCCCTCTCAAGTACTCAACCATGATTTTCGTCTGCAACATCGATGCCAAAGCCACGAAATCCTCATCGAAGACCACAAATTCCATAAGCTCAAGCGAGGCCATCTTCCATCAACTCGCTCACACCAGCCCTGGATTTCTGATCAAAATCAGCGGTGTCAAGCTATCCAAGAAACTTTCTGGCATAAAACTCGGGTTTCTGCTTACGTCCACCTCATAATCAGGATTCCTGAACTCTCAACAACCATCTCTCCTCTCACAGCACTTACACAACGATCTTCGATTGACGCAATCCTCCTTTCAACTTCTATTGCCTCTACTCGAACTTGCATATTCTTCGTTATGTCTTCGAAGGTGAGACCCCCCCGGAAATCGGGTCTTGCTTGCTGCCATTTCAACTGAATACGTTCCGGTGCTTCAATAGTCGGCCTATACGCTCTGGCCCGTAGTTTGAAACTGCGGCGTACCAGTGGATGATCTGTTGTAAGACAGAGTGCGGTCCGAACATGTGGCGAAAGAGCTGGGAGCAGGTTCGTGGAGAATCGAGGAGGATGATCCGTAAGGGCGTGGAGGTGGGGGTCGGAGTGGTGGTCTGGTCGGCGGTTATGATGTTCATCATTGATGACATTTACTTTCAGTGTCTGTATGGAGTTGGCATAAACTTATTGAAAGGGCGTGGGTGGTACATGAAACAACATCGCTGATACCTTCGGGACTTGGCTGTGGGATCGATGAGTTATATGGTCTTCTCCTCCAGAATAACAGCTTCAAACATTGTCTCCAAGCTGCTACTACGCACTAGCTTCTGCCTCCGCCTGTCGACTAGCAACACTGCCTCCCTTCCAATTATGCTTAGGATCAGCCTTCTTCTCAGTCTCACTAGACTTGCCAACAGGACCCCATCCACCACCTCCAGGCGTCATAACAATTATTCGCTCCCCAGCTTGCATAGAAGCAGTATTCTTCGCGCCAAGCGAGATATATCGCACATCCTCTTCCTCTTTCTTCTCACCAGTAACAACATTTGTCTGCTTCTTTCCACCATTCAACTTCTCATCCGCATCACTACCCTTAGCCTTAGGCGCTTTCCTGACCCAGATGTTCTTTCCACAAGCCGCATCCTCGCCACCTTCGAGTCCGTAAGGATGATAGACTCTTCTCTCTGACAAGATCGAGACCTGGACGGGGATCCGGAACTCGATATCTCTGACCACACCATCGCCTCCACGATGTTGTCCTTTTCCATGACTTCCTTTTCTCAAACTGAATTCACGGAGCAAGACAGGATATCTTCTTTCGAAAACTTCGGAATCCGTGATTCGGGTATTGGTCATATGTGTGTGCACACCATCCGTACCATTCCAAGTCCTTCCTGCTCCAGAACCTCCGGCGATCGTTTCATAGTATCCGAATCCTTTGACGGATTTCTCTCCACTGACATTGCCTCCGAATCCGAAGGTCAGGTTGTTGGTGTCTCCCTGGGAGGCAGCACAAGCTTGGAAAGCTTTCAGCACGACATCTGTGACTCTTTGGGACGTCAGAACGTTGCCACCGACTACAGCTGCTGTGCCGGATGGCGAGAGGAAGGATTTGGGAGGAATGATGACTTGTACTGGTTTGAGGCATCCTTGGTTCAAGGGTATGTCTTCGCTGATGAGACAACGCAGGCAGTAAATTATGGCGGAGTAAGTTACTGCTTCGGGAGCATTGGTGTTGGCGTAGACTTCTGGTCCGGTTCCTGTGAAGTCGAAAATTGCTTCGCCTTTTTCTGCATCGATTGTGACTTTGAGCTGGATTGGAGAGCCGTCATCCATGTAATCGATCGCGGAGAGGTCTTGGCCTGAGAAGCGTTGTGAGACGTCCTTGAGGAGGTTGCGGACTGAGATTTCGGCGTTGTCTTGGATATTGTGCATGTAGAATTGTACCACGGCTTCGCCGTAGTCTTCAATCAAGGTTGAGATGAGGTTTATGCCTTTTTGATTTGCGGCGATCTGAGCTTTGAGGTCATTGAGGTTGTCGGCCAAACAGCGAGTTCCTGAGCAGCCGGGATATTGTGCTGGCTCGTTGAGAAGCAGTTCCGTGATGCGCTTTTCGTTGAAGCGACCTTCGGAAACAAGCTTCTCGGTCTTGATTGCTGCGCCTTCTTGGAAGAGTTCTCGGGAATGCGGTGGCATAGAGCCAGGGAGGATGCCCCCAATGTCTGCGTGGTGAGCTCGCGAAGCGACATAGAAGACGATGTTGTCACCTGAGAAAGCAGGTGTGATGACAGTAATGTCGGGCAGATGTGTACCGCCGAACATGGGGTGATTGGACACCAGGACGTCGCCCTTTTTGAGCTTTCCTCTCCAGATCTCGGACTGCTTCTTTACACAAGTGGACATGCTGCCAAGATGTACAGGTAAATGAGGTGCGTTTGCCACGAGACCTCCATCTGCGTCGAACAGGGCGCAAGAATAGTCAAGTCGTTCTTTGACGTTGGTGCTGACTGACGTCTTCTGAAGAGCACGACCCATTTGTTCTGCGATGGCCATGAAGCGATGCGCGAAAATGGACAGCATGATGGGATCAACATTCTTGGTGTCGACTTTCTTCTCCTGGGCATCGGTCTCGCCGAGATTTATGACGACATGCGTGTTGATAAGAAGTGCTGTGGCTTCTGGTGTTACCACAATTGTTTGTGTTCCGTCTGCGATGATGGCCGGGCCCCTGAGGCGATCACCGACCTCCAAATCTTCGAGCTTGTAGACAGACGTCTCCTGGCGACCACCTTCAAAGTATACAGACTTTGTACCATAGGCTTTCTCACCCTCCCTAACGTCTTTTGGCTTGATCTCCTTGAGCTGCTGATCGACGGTCTTCTCAAGCCCTTCAAATGTTTTGCCAATGCTCCTCACACGTACATCATCAACAATGATATCTCGGTCGGGGAGAGTGAAACCAAACTCTTGCTCGTGCTGTGTGGCAAAAGCTTTGCCGTATGCCCACTCATCACCGTCATACTCATCGCCGACTTCCTCCTTCGTAGGCTTGACAACCATGAGTGCCGATTCAGTTCCGCGATAGCGCATGTTGAGATACTCCTCGTAATGAAGCTGATCTTCTGAGAAACCCTGATGCTTGAGTGTGGTCGTCGACTTCTTCTTCAGCTCGTTCAGCTTGTTCTCCAAATATTTCCGCACTTGTTGGTCCTCGTCCGACCAGACCTTTGATTCCGGCTCCTGCCTCTCATCCACAACATCTGCAAGTGCCATTCCATATGCCGAGAGGACGGAAGAATATCGATGGATGAGGATTTGTGTGATACCAAGTGCCTCTGCGATTGCAACAGCATGTTGCCCCCCGGCGCCTCCAAAAGTAGCCAATCTGTGCTTGCTCGTGTCGTGTCCGCGGGCTTCAGTCAAAGAACGGATTGGCCTTGTCATCGTCTCATTGGCGATCTTGACGAAGCCGTGTGCCACCTCGTCTGCAGTCATTTCCTTCTCCTTGTTGGAGCCCGCATTCTCCTTATTGATCTGCGCGGTAAGCTCCCCGAACAATCTCTTGCTGGCGTCTTCGTCCAGGCATTCGTGCTCGTTCTTGCCGAAGATGTTGGGGAAGAACTCTGGCAGAAGCCGGCCCAAGAAGAGATTCGCATCGGTAATGGTGAGTGGACCGTCCTTTCGGTAGCACGCAGGTCCTGGGTGAGCGCCTGCACTTTCGGGTCCAACGACGAACAAGCCATTCCTCCAAAATAGTCGTGATCCTCCACCAGCTGCAACTGTGTTGATGTCCAATTGAGGCGACTGAATTGTAACGCCTGCGGTCGTCGTTTCGAATACATGCTCATACCGCCCGCTGCCGAATCGCGACACATCGGTTGATGTACCTCCCATATCGAAGCCGATCACCGGAATCTTCGTCTCGGCGTCGTAGCTTGTGAGTGCATATCCAACCACCCCGCCCGCTGGTCCCGACAGAATAGCCCTCAGACCACTGAAGATGTCCACGTCCACAAGACCTCCATCAGATTGCATGAATTCACATCTGGCGCCCTTCGCACCTGCTTCTTTCTTCACGCTTTCCGTGCCAAGGCCGCCCTCGAAGCCCTTCTGGAATGCGTCAATATACTTCCGTATAGCTGGTGTAAGATAGGCGTCAGCGCAAGCAGATGTCGCCCTGGGCACCAGCTTGATCATGGGCATGAGCTCGTGCGACAGCGACACATGCGCAAAGCCAATCTCCCTAGCGACTTTGCCAACCAGGGCTTCGTGCTGAGGGTATGTGTATCCATGCATAAGACACACTGCTATGCTCTTCAGTCCCGAATCAAATACCTCTTGAAGTTGTTTCCGAATCGCCTCCTCTTCTGGTCGTCGCAGTATCCGTATCGTCTCACCACTAAGTCCTTTGACGAGCTCAGCGTCATTGCCCGCCGCCTCAATCGTCGTGGCATCTGTGTTGTTTCGTTCTGGATCTTCGGCGTAGTCTTCTAACGTGACTCGCTCGTCGATCTCAACCACCTTCTTGTATAGAACCTCTGGTTTCCTAATTGCCAAGTCGAAAATGTTCGGTCGGCTTTGGTTGCCGATCTCTAAGCAGTCCTTGAAGCCCTTAGTTACCACCATGGCGATATCCTCGCCCTTTCTTTCTAGCAATGCATTTGTGGCGACCGTGGTGCCCATTCGTATGCTTTCGATCTTGCTTGTGTCCAGAGGCTCGCCCCTGGGTATGTCCTTACCAGTAAACTTCTCCAGCAAGCGTCTGATTCCTTCTAATGGTGCATCGTCGTAGTTCTGTGGGTCGACTGAAAGTAATTTGATCAATACATCGTCTTCCATCTTGCCTGTGCCTGGGTTTCCAACGCAGTCTGTAAAGGTTCCACCACGATCAATGGCTATCCGTATGCCTTTCGTCGAGGTCCAGTCGACCTCGTCGTTGGTAGTAGCTCCCATATTGGGCAGTGAGGTGTTTGCCCTCCCTATCGATCGAAAAGGACGAATTGATCGTCAGGTCGTAAAGCTATTCGGTCCTGGCAGAGATCAGTGTAGGAGTAGGAGAAGGAAAAAAGGCGAGCAATAAGTTGTGCGATCAGCCTAGGAAAGTCTTCTGGTGGTAGATATAAGACCTGGTCAGACACTGCCTGTGATTTATCTGGTTGACAGAAGTCTATCGACAATACACGCCGTATGGCATGTTACGCGCTTGCACCGCGAACACAAGAACATTCATGCCCCACCAGTGTTGCCGACGTGCAGTGATAAAACAGTAGACAAGGGGCTGACGAGGTGGTGCATCGGCGGAATGGCTTCCTGTCCAGTGTTCGGTGCTGTCCTTGCCGGCGAGCGCTCGGCCACTGGGTGAATGTCAGCTCGGCCTTGGCAATTTTGGCCGAGGAACGATCCTTCTTTGTTGACCCCTTCGAACAACATACATCTTGTGTCCGGATAGCATGGCACTCGATCACTCCTCTGCTGCGCAGCTGCCAGCATCCGCTCAGGCTAGCTTGTCACTCACTTATTGTGCATGTCGTCCAGACCGGCCCGGCACCCGTCTAAACCTTTGGAGGTGTGTCCATCAACAGGTGACAGCGTACTTTTTTTTTTAGAGAGAACCTTCCTTTTGCACTGTACATCCTGCTCCTCCACCAAAGCTTGTACTTGACCGAAATTTCGTTCTCAGTCGCTCTATCGTCCTTAAGGAAAGCCACGAGGAGAATATCCTGCGAGCATGTCAGAATACACTGTGCGCCATCTGGACTCCAAGACAGAGTTCTCCCGTCCCTGGATATACCAGAATCCTCTCGCGGGTGATGCCAGGACTTGGGCTGCCGAGTCTGCAGATCCAGCCGTGGAAGCTTTCCACAAAGCTCTGCCAGACTATAACGAGACGAAGCTACATGATCTCAACGATGTAGCATCCGAGCTTGGCTTGGCTCATGTGTTTGTCAAGGATGAGTCTACACGCTTCGGTCTCCCGGCTTTCAAGATTCTTGGTGCCAGCTGGGCTGCTCACAAAGCTATCTGCAAGCGGCTCAACCTCCCGAGCACATCATCTCTGGATGATGTACGAGCAGCACTGGAAGAGGCTGAGACAGCAGGTAATGCGGTCCGGCTCGTAACTTGCTCTGAGGGAAACTGGGGCAGAGCATGCGCGCGTATATCGAAGATTCTAGGCATTGAAGCCACCATTTATGTGCCAGGCTTCATGAGTGAATACACGCGGAATCTACTCCGTGGCGAGGGAGCAGACGTCAAAGTGCTCAGAGATGGGAGCTATGATGATTCGATAGCCGCTACGCGAAAAGACTCAGATGAGACTGGTGCGTTGATGGTGATGGATACGAGCTGGGAGGGCTATACCGAGGTGCCAAAGGTGAGCACTCCTGTGGCATTGAAATTCGTGCTATGCTAATCAGCGATTTCAGTGGGTCACAGATGGCTATAGCACGATGTTGACGGAGACTGATAGACAAATCGCGGCCCTGGCTCATGGCGTCAAGCCAAACACGTTCTTCGTCTCTGTCGGCGTGGGATCTTGGGCACATTCTGTCGTGGCACACTACAAAGCTACCGATCCTGGCAACCGCATCATTAGTGTCGAGCCGACTGCTGCAGCATCTCTCAAGGAAAGCCTGCATGTTGGAGAGTTGACACCTGTTGCGACGGGCGAAACCATCATGGCCGGCATGTGCTGTGGCACAACTTCAGAGATCGCGTGGCCAGTCTTGAAGAGTGGCACTCACGCTGCTGTAACCGTTACCGACCAAGAATCACATGAGAATGTGCAATATCTGCAGCAACAAGGAGTCAATGCTGGGCCTTGCGGTGCTGCGACCTTGGCCGCTTTGCGGAAGTATGTTGCTGAAATTGATACACAGGAGAAGAAAAGCATGGTTGTCATACTCTTTTCCACAGAAGGTTGGCGAGAATATGAAGTGCCGTCGTAAGGTAATGTCGGTCCTGCATTGGAATTCTTACATTGACATCGCGCGCAGAAATAGAAAGATGCAGAAAGTCCAAATACCTACCTTCAGTTCAACTCAGAGACCATAGCACGTGCGACCGACACCGAGCATTACGTAAGGTGAAAGGAACAACCAACCGTTGCTTAGATTGTTGACATACATAGCGAAGTGATAGATATGCTGACGATATTTGAGCAGTCGATTCAAGCTTGTTACATAGCTAGCAATAGAAAATGCTTTCCTCCTCGAAAATTATGATTACGATGTGCCGTTGGTGTCGACCGGCGCTTGTCACGTCAGTCATTCTTTGCTTGGAGAGATACGAAATCTTCTTTCTTCTTGTCTGTGTTCACAGAATCCCTCCTTTAGAACACCGAGCCAATGCAAAACGTCGTCCACATCGATCTAGTAGGCAACAAGAGCCACGAGAGCCACGACAGCAGAGATGCCGAAAGCCGATGCGGCGGACGCAGCGGTCGATGATGAAGCAGCACCAGTGTAGGGAGTGATGGGAGTGGTGGTGTTGGTCATGTTTCCGCCGCGAGTTGGTGGCACAGTGGCGTTAGTTGGTGGTGGTGGTGGGCCATATCCGCCAGCGGTGCCGGTCTTGGGCATAGTGCTGCTGTTGTCCTCGGATGTGGTTGAGCTTGAGCTGGTTGATGGTGCTGGTTTGGAGGAACCCATTCCAGAAATACCAGCCTCAGCAGAGGCGACGCTACCGCTGAGACCAGCAAAGGCGGTGATACCTTGCTTGATAGAGTCCAAGACTGGAGCTGCCAATTGCTGACCAATTGGCTGGAGCTCAGCTGGAAGCTTGCCGAGCAGAACGTCCACGAAAGCGCTAGCGGACTTCTGCTGTCCCTCGAGAATCTCACGGACCGCGCCTCCCAACCCAGCCTTGACAAAGACATCCTTCTTGGCAATCACATCGGTAATGGTCTTGTTGATCGTCTTCTCCAAATCTTGGACCGGTGAAGCAAGACCAAGAGCATCCTCCTGCTTGAGCTGTGGAAGCCCCTTGGCCGCCTCCGTACCCGCAGTTACAGCATCCGTGAGGTCCTTAGCGGCACTCTGGATGGCAACTGCTTGCTGAGCATCGCCATTGAATGCCTGAACGGCCTTGTCGACAGCGTCTACCTTGGCCCCCAAACCAGAGATAGATGTTCCGAAAGCCTGTGTCGATTGGCGGCGGTATACATCGGCGGCGAGAGCACCAGAAACGAGAAGTGCGTTGAGAAGGAACTTCATTTTGGGCGATCTTGAGTTGGTAACGAGAGTATAGATCGTCGAATGGATTATGTATACAAACGGTTTGCAAAAAACGAAGGTGAGATGGTGCGAGGAGTCTGCATATACCGGATGGCGCCATTGACTCCTTTTCTATATACGTTCTCAACCAACCTCCTGGCCGTCCCATGCAGCAACTGCACCAACTGCACCAACAATGCCTCGGTCGCATGCACCCACGACTTCCGTTGACCGTGCATCTCATGTTTGACTTTGGCTGGACACTGTCAAAACTTGGGGTCCCTTTCATCACGACAGTAGTTTGCCCAGCTGTCACCTGGAATTCTGCCCTGAACGTCTGGGGTGCTGGTTGAAGCTTCAAAGACTTTATACCAATAGATCGGCTGGGCGGAGGACACGCACGTGACAATTTTGGGTAGTGATTGGACGAATCGTTCTCTCATTTGAGCCTCCGCCAAAGAAGGAAGGACGAGCAGGGCCATCCATACCAGTCGCGCTTTGCAATAAGCGGGGATGCAAAACAAATCTCAACCTTCGACATGTGGAAGTGCAGCCGAGATGAGCAGTCGCGTGAACGATGCGCTCCGCTGTGATCGAAGCACGACATAAAAGATAGAGCAAATGTGAACTCGCCCCAGGCTGAAACGAGGCTGTTCGACTAGATCAGATCGAATAAGCTGACTGATCCTCATGCAACCCAACGCGGCCGCTGGGCTCGCCTTGTAGAAGATCCCCGGCACGACTTGCAGGCTGTGAATGACAGCAAGGAATCGAAGTGTGACAAATTGATAATTTGCTTAAGCTGCCGTTCGGTCAAAGGACGCAGTCACGACTAGTCCGTGTATTAGCTGAGTTCTGGGAATGAGAGGTCAACAACCAGAAATTCTGGAGTATATATTTCTCGCTTCGGTCTGATGTCTGTTGCAACCCACGACTGCGTCGCGCTTAGATTGAATGCTCAACGCCGGATTCACTTAAGTAAGGAGGCTCTCGCTGCTGTGACTCCAAACTTTGTGACGATGACTTCGCGCCTGAATCACGATATCGCGTCTCAGTATTCAACAACATGTTAGCAGTCTTCTTCTCAGGACATGTCCTAATGTCTCCAAAATGAAATTAGAGAAGTATAGCAACAGTGGCTGACCGCAGATCTTGGCGCGAAGTACTTGCTGTTACCGGTAAACGATCTTATCGTTCACAGATCGTGTGCTTCTTGCATGATACACCATCTCGCCAACAACCGGGCAAGTCGGGGCGATTCAAAACTCCATTAGACAGCTCGAGTGGTATTAGAAGGGTTGCGCACCTCCTAACAGACACTTTCGAAGGCCGCTCCGGCGCCTAATCCGGAAGTGGAGCCTTCCATATATAGACTAGTTTGCCTCCTATATCAATGTATCTCTAGCTCTCCTAATCTCGTATAGATATCGCGTTCTTCGACGCGTTCTAAGTTTTCGCGCGTTAGCGGTTTAGTAGTAGATACGGTAGGCGGCCGGATAGACGAAAATGAGCTACTTTTACTACTAGTAGCTATAGTAATTACGCTACGTAGCGGTCGCAAGGTACGGAAGTAGCTATATAAGCCGCTACCTAATATTCGAGTTAACGGTATCGTCTAAGAGTTTAATTTTAATACTATAAGTAATAACTAGTCTAGGCGCTTACTTAGGTACGTTAATATCGATAGAATAGGCGTGTTATCGTATCGATAGAAGTTAGCCAAGGTCGATAATAATATAGAAGTCGAGATTATTAGCGAAAGTAACGATAGCCTTACTACTACTATATACTATATAGTACTAATTAGTAAAATAGGTTTAATAAGGAAGAAATACGATACCTCGTTATTATACTACGAATAGATACGATCAAGTAGCTAAACCGGTATTAATGCGACCCTATATAGGCCTTCTACCTCGCCCTTTATCGACTAGCCTTTCTATTAACCTAGGTCTATATTAGGCTTGTTTTTGGCCGGAAGCCTTGCTACCTCTTACAAATATTCGGTACTATAATCGACTACATTTATAAGTAGTTTAGCGACTAGATACGCTAGTATCTACGCCTACGACGATATTACGTCCTTCGGACCTTTATAAGGTAGGTAAAAAGAGCTAGATAGAAGGGCAACTTCTAGGGCTTTATTAATAGTACTTTTAGAGGCACTATAAGGCCTAGACCGATAGTCGACTACTATAATAAATAGCGTCTATTCTATATAGGACATAAGAAAAAGCATAGCTTTAAATTCTAGGTAATAATAATACCTAATAGTATACTATCGTCGCTTATAGGGCTATATTTAGGCAAGGAGAACGACTAGGATATATATTAGAATTCCCGTATCCCTTAGCGGATACGACGGCTATTGACAACCCCTACAAAGATAGGCAAAAAGCGACGGCATCTATATCTTTACGGCGATCTAGTATATTACTATTTATATAGTGTTATTTGTCTATAGCCTAGAGGCGTAGGCGTTAAGAAGCTACTACCCCTAAAGAGGAAGTTTAACAAATAGATATCGAAAGCAAGAATAGAGGTAGAATACGGCTTTAGAAAGACTATTCGTCTATTCGCATATTAGGTACTAGAATTCTAACAATATATAGGTAGTTAGCCTATCGCTATATACTATATAACGGCTATACTACTAACTAACCTATTTACGAGCCTACGAGGCGGCAATTAGACGAATACGCGCTTTAATATAAAGCTACCCTCTATAGCGGAACTACTATACCTATACGGCAATGTACCTCTCGACGAATAGCTAGGAGCTTTGTATAATAGCGCTAGCGAAAGCGACTCCGATAGTATCGGCTCTAGTATTACTAAATAGGGTATAGATTTAGAAGTCGAGGAAGAAGAGGAATAATTAGTATATAGCCGAACCTCGGCTAGGTATCGTTTACTCCGCTAATATGTATATAGCTACTAAGCCGTACCCTACCTACCCCTATTTCTTAATAACTATATATTATAAGTATATATAATCGCATACGCGCTCTATTATATATATTAGGACTATAATATATTTCTTTAGCGACTCGAAAGGATAACAATTAACTATTCTATAGCCCTTAACGCTACGCTTTAGATAACTACTAATATAATAGAAGATTACCCTAAATAGCCGTTAGGATTAGCTACAAACGCTACAAACTTAGCTTTATTAAAGTTAGGCAAACTACTACCTATACTAGCGCTTCTAGGACTAATTAGAGTAGGATTGTTAGCGCCTACTAGCGGAAGTCTACTTGCTATAGTCGATAGTATACTCTTTATATCCCCTAGCTCCCCCTTTATTCGTTTAACTTCCTTACGAAGGCTATTATCGTTATTATACCTCCGTTTCTTAATCCTACTACCTATTATAGCGTCTACAATCTTCGCTAGTATCTCTTCTATAGTTAGGACCTTGCTTCCGCTATCCCTCTTCCTTTTAGTACGTTTACTAGTATTTATAGAGGGCGTTAGTATCGTAGTGCCCTCGACTAACTATCGGGTTAGCGTTCTACGCGGCAAGGGTATCGAGTTGTTATTATTATCTAGCTCTACGTCCGAATAGACCTCTTCTAGTAGGTTATGCCTATTCCTATCCTTATTAGACGAATACTTATCTTCGCCGGAGTCTATATACGCGTCTATATCGCTACTACTACTACTACTACTACTATAGTTACTAGCTTCTATAGCTAAATTAGGCGTTACTTACTATCTTTTATATCGATACTTCTTCGACTACGGCTTAGTAAGGTTACGCCTTTAGTACTACGCCTATATTGCCTCCTTATCTATCCTCTTCTTAGCTTCTTCTTTATCCCTACCCTTCTTTTTAATCTCTTCTATAGCGACTAGTATTCGGTTTATTCGTTACTTATATTCGTCGTCGTATTCGGTACTAGAGTTAGTATAGGTTCTACCCTCTTCTAGATTAATTATTCGCTTATAAGTAGTAACTATTCGACCCTATAGCTTCTTAATAGTATCGTAACTCCTTCTTGTCTCTATTATCTACTTATACGATATATTACGCTAGAAGCCGGCCTTCCCCTATTTCTTTATATACTTCTTAATAAGCTTAGCAAGGACGACTTACTCTAAGAATATAATACTACTTAAGGTTACTAGCGTAATAGCGTTATCTTTAGCTTCTACTTCCGTATAGCTAAGAGCCTTATTAACCAAAGCGGCTCGTATACTTAGCTATCGATAAACACGTATAGATTAGCTTTCCTTCTACCTCTTCGGATAGGGCTCTTTATTACGTAGCTTAGTAATACGCCTTACTATGCCTTCCGGAGTAGTAGTTCGCTCGATCGACGGAATAGGGATAGATATAGAAGGCTCTTTAACTCTAGGCGTTATGCCGTTGTTACTAACGAAGTAGTTACAAAAGCTAATATTTATAGACTCTATCCGTATTCCCTAGAAGGCCGGACTAGGCGTTAGACTCTATAGTAGTACCGTAGACGTAGTAGACGCAATAGACGTAGAGCGGCTATTAGTAACGGCCTAGAAGCCCTAATTTACGGCCATTTTTTAATAATATTAGCTACGAAGAATTAACGCGTTATAACGCGCTAAGAGCTAAGGTCTACGGGCTTGGCATACCTACGGCATCTTCCATTAGCCTAAACCGCATTCACTTACTTAACTGCCTATTTAGGCCTCTAACTAGGCCGCTCTAGCTCTGGAGCGGCCTGGTTAGAGGGGTCTGTGCAGAGCTCGGTCCACTACTACATTGGGTGGCCTTGGCGGCTGTATTGGGCCCGGAGCGGCCTTTGTCAGAAAGTGCGCAACCCTTCTATTCAACACGTTGCAAGTGGCTCATTGGTCTGAAGGATTGAACGCAGAGCCTGTACATTGGTCATCAGTCGTAACGCTCTTCGCAGAATTGCTGAGATCCGGCCACGATCTCGTCGCCGCAGATTTTTAATGAGCAGGGCACAGGCTATAATATCCGATTTGTGTACTGCTGAACCTTTCTGCACCAGAGGGCGTCTTCTTACGCGGTAGATCCAGTGCCGAGATTATGCGGTCTTGCGGGAAAGGCAAGCGAGCTCTTGACGCCAGTCCTCGTTCACGGGCTGTGTTCCTCCGGTATTAAGCATCATGCGGCTGAGGCTTACATATGCTCGCAAGAACACTCACATAGCTGCACTGCGCTGTCTTGCAAGCCTGTCCCGAGCGCACGATCCGATCCCAACCACCCAGGACCAGTAAATTAGTAGAGAGCATCACATCGAACGAGGCTCTGTGGCCGCCATAGCATCCACGCTTAGAATGTCGACGAACAAATCAGCCAGCCTTGACACGCTCCTGCCGCTGGTCAGTGGCTCAACTCTAGCTGGTAAGCGCAGAATCATGGAGCTTCGCTGGTACAGCCACATGATGATGGAGATGCAGGCGCGATGTCTGCCGTCTCGATCTTTTCGGTACCAGTTTTCCTTGAAGCTGCAGGCTCACCGGCTCAGCTCTACCATGGGTTTGTCACGCTTTTCCCCTGAAGACACTACATACGTTCAGGCACGGCTGTCCTCACCTTCGTGCTGTACTCCCGAGCCGCTTGGAAGAGACGCTCGTCGAGTGTCTCTTCTTGCAACAGCCGGAGTCGCGACCGTGAGCGCTGTGCCTTCCACCCTGCTCTTCATGATGCCGATCAACGAAGCTCTTTTTGGCCTGGAAAAGGGAAGTCAATCAGCGGTATTCGCTGGATCGCTTGAGAGTGGGAAGGGACCTCGCCGGACGATGGAGTCGAATGCATCTAATGCGATGAATGCCCCCATTGCTGGATGCAGCCTTGGGCGCAGCTGCGGTGATGAGTGACTGATGGTAGACTCGGACACCAAAGCACCGATTTGTTTGTAGCGGCGAAGACGGCTTTGCATGTAGATCAATACGGTACATGATCCGCCTGAATCCAAAAGGTCAAGGCTGTCAAAAATCATGCGTGTGGTGATGTAGCATGTATGCTCCGATGCATGCATATCGATTGCGACCGGAAGAAGTCATTAACGATAGCCATGTGACACTGCGTTTCAAGAAATTCGGGAACTTGCAGGGAGTGATGAAACATGGGAAGATTGCGCTGAATCGAAATGAAGCCGGAACAAGGTTATGCGGTCCATGGCCTGATCTCGGATGTCATTTCCTCCTGAATTAGTTGATATCATCAACAAAGCAACAAGAAGTTTCGCGAGGCAACGCAGCGGATATAGATATTATTATTATACCTATGTATATACCAGCAGCGCAGGAACCTTCACGCTGCTTGCTTCCAACACTATGCGCTGGAGCCTAGCTCGTTGGCGGAAGTTCTGACCTTAGATGCAGCAATAGCATTGCAGCACCCACTTACAAAGGGGTACGCTTCATGATTGCACAAATCGTAGGATATGCGTGCTGTATAATGGCCTTTCACCGCACTGAGGAGCAACTTCTGGTGCTCTCGAATCAATACTGTACAAGCTTTCTCCACAGCTCTGGCATATTGGCTTGGTGCCTGTGTGAGTGTTCAGTGCAGTGAGATGGAGCGGGAGATGTTGCACCAACTTACTCCAGTATAGTACGAGAACTCGAAGCTCTGCCACGAACTTCAGTGGCACGAAGTGCACGAGGTTTGCGGAAGCCAGATCGATGTGGCTGTGATGCTCGTTCTAGGTACACCGAGCAAGCACCGCTGACGGAATGCATCAAGTTCAGCTCATGTCAAGATGCAGATATGACTGTTCCAGTCGTTCGACAGCGAGCGAAGGCTCCCAAGGCAGATTCATGTTGCTTGCGCATCATAGCGACCAAAGCTAATCCGAAACAGCTTCGTACAGGCTGCAAGTGAGTATCGACCACTCGTGCATTTCACATCTTTCTAATATGCGCAAGAACTTGTCGTGCTCGACATCTCAGGTGATACAGGTCCGATAGACCCTGAGGCTCTGCACAAGACTGAACTCGAGTGCGCAGATCCTGCACTGCTTGACGACCTATCAGCCTGGCCTGCAAGAAGGACCTACGGCAGCGATATTGTGCTGGATGCTACATCAGCTACGGCACCTGCCTTCTCCTTTCTCTTTGGTGCAGCTGTCAACGTTTCACATGCAGCTGAAACGGGCGCTGGTCAAGGCTCCCGTGCAGTTCGAGCACCCACCTGTTCGCAGTTTGAATTAACGCCAGAGAATCATGCAGGTTGCCGTCAATAGACTCAATACCAGTGCTCTGCAGCCCAGACCCGCCATTACACCATGGACCGCACGCGCACATCCGAATCCTGAGAACTACACCCGTTACAGAGCCGCCGAACTCAGAAGCTTCATCAAAGAGCGCACCAGTGAAGATACAAATCCAAGGGACACCTACTGTGACCTGATCGCTCAGCTTCACTACCTCGATGCAAATGCAACTTTCCGCTTCATGGATTTGCCTCCTGAGATTCGGCTGCTTGTTTATGCAGAACTGCTCCACAAAGAAGGGTACGACGAGAATAAGAAGGTGTATCCTCAAATCCTCGCCACCTCAAAATTCATCTACAACGAAGCTCACAAGGATTTTGTCGAGAATACTTCTCTCCACGTGGAGGTCCAGAGTAGACCATACTCGAGCGGTGGCGTCTGGGTCAAGTACACGCCCAACGTATCACTTGCCGTCATGACAAGATGCTTGGATGACGTGTCTGGCTACATGACGTTTACAGAGCTCATGAATCTGCGGGACTGTCTCGTGTACAGGCTCGGCGGAGCTCGTCGCGTGAAGTTGCAAATCGCTGTGCATAGCGCAAGAGGACAATTTGGTCAGCGTGAAGCTCTTCGGGAGCATGGCACGCTTGGGCTCATTTTGCTGGCGATCATTTCAGCTATGCGACGGAGCCAGGTCTCTGAGGTGCACATCGAGCTTCACGACCAGACAGCCACAGATTGTAGAGAGCAGCTTGATGAGCAGGAACTTTCGGATATCATGTGGCCACTCGGCTACTTCCTCGGCACTGGACCATATCAGCACTACCCAGTGACCTACGCCAACCCAGAGGACAAGGAACTCCTTCATCGGCAATGCGAATCTATGCGTGATGGCGCGGACATTTTGGATGAGTGCGCAAGAGAAAACATAATTGCTCAGAATTTGTCGTTCCTGCTCAAGACGACTGGAGTCGAAGAGGATGGAATGTCGGTGCTAGGAACGCTTGCCGCGGAATACAGGGAACGAATGCAAGGCGATCTACCGTCATGGTCGAAATTCATGAGCATGAGAGACGGATTCAACAGGCTCTATCATCATAGAGCGGTGCAGAATATGAGGGCTGAGGCTTTGGCGATGCTGCGGCCGGAAGACGCTGCGGTGTGGGCTCAGGCATGCTAGGACGTCACCAGTATGGCTTCGAGCAACGGAAGGATACGGCATTGGGCAAATTTGAAGCATAGCGCTTGCAGCTCAGACAAGTAGGATACCTTCGTGAGAAAGACGTAAGCGTGAAAGACTCGGGCGTGCAATTGCTTTGCAAAGCCAATTGAATCGTCAAATTCAGTTCCATATCTCAGCAAAGCACACACTTCATCAAATCCCATCATACCCACATTCTCCCTCAACAACCACTTCAACTCCCCAACCTCACCTTGGGTGGAGGTGATGAGTGAGGTGGGAATGTTGGGGAGATGATTGAGGTTGGAGATGACAAGTTGTTGATGGTTTGTCGCCGGACGATGCTTGGGGTGGATTCCTCTCTGACTCGTGCTGGAGTGGACGGACGGGCTTGACAGGTGGATAAGAGGACTGCAAATATGATGCCTTTGATATCGAAAGGAAGCATCTTGAAAGCGGTAAAGGCGTTTCGGCTCGTGTTACAGGCTCGAGTGCCGCGTTCGCAGGCAGGAGCTTCGCGTTTGTGTGTTTCATAGCCCTGATTACGGTTGAGTGTACAGCATGAAGTTGTGCAACTGTGGCTGTGGCTTCTCGAATTGAAGCTGGTCAGTCTCAAATCTGCTATCTTTGCGCACTCGTCATAGTCCTGAATGTTGGAACGGTAGATCAGGGTGCACTAGAAGAATGGACCTGAGCCTCTTACGACGATTGTCGCGCGCGGTTACGCTTATCATATGTTGTAGCAGCGAGAAATTTTAGTAATTGACTTGCGGTCATATACAGGTACGTCGACTACAGCTGGTGCCTCTAGGAGCCTAGGAGTGAAACCCTGCTATTCTGGTCAAGCATCACGTGCGAAGGATTCCGCAAGGCTGGCGCCGAAGTAAGAAGAGATAGGGATTTTGCGAGAGTGCCAAGCAATCAATGTGCCAGATCACCTTTATGAACTGGATCCTTGATGCGAATGTGTGCTTGGCGTCCCATCGTTGGCTCTCATGAGCAGCTGCGACACTGATAGCTTCGCTAATTGGTGTGTAATATTTGACTCACTGTGAACGCCAGATGTGTTCTCTGATGGTTCCCACGAAGCTTGACAGAAGTGTGAAAGCCGCAGATCAGCCATGGCACCAAGACCATCTCGGCACGACTCGCGCTGTAAGTGACATGATATCTGCCGGCACCTCTCTTCATGCCCTCACTTCAAGATACATTCTTCGACTTGGGCCATTTCTCTGCAGCGTGAAACAAGCCAAGGAATCTGCGAGATTGTCGGCCTCCAGAAATCACACAGCCAGGAAAGCCCATAGCAAAAATGTCTTATCGCACTATACGGCTTCAGAGGGAGCAGAGGGGCGAGCCGAAAGCTATCGAATATGTAGGCCCAAAGAAAATTCTGAAAGACAGTCGCACCGATTCGTCGATTCGAAAATTGATATTCTCGGCCGGAGCTCTCGCAGGTCGTGGTGAGGCTGGAGTTCGAAGGCGCGCGGGGCCGGCGGTGCTGCGCGATGTGCTTGTTGCGAGCACAAAATGTCCGACTTACTCCATGGCATCAATCCAAATGGTCACCATGCCGACCTCGTCTGGATCTCAAGGACATCTGACAGAAGTCGAGTTGTGAGCGAGCAATCATCGTTCTGTCATACCCATATGTACATGCATTAGAGGAGTGTATCAGAAGTCGTCATAATATGTCCAGAAAGCTGCCAGAAAGAACTCTGATGCGACCCGCGCTCAGATCTCATGATGGAATACCAAGAATTGCAAGTCGAGTATGCTTCATGGCCGGCTCCCCCTCCTCGTAGTGTAAGCGATCACATTCCCAGGTGATGTTGTTGTAGGCGTTCATGACGCAGCCAACCGTGTTGAAGATGAAGAACAGCAGGAAAAGGAGCCAGTACGCTGTGTCATCATAGCTCGTTCGCTGCACATATGCTTGGATGAAGGTAGGCAGGCATATTGTCGCGTTGATCTGGGGCTAGCATTAGCCAGTCTCAAGGATTCAGAAGTACCAGCCTACAATCATCAATCTTTGCAATCTCACGGACAAGTAGAGATACTGCTTCCGGTCTTTAAGATTTGCTTCGTCTCTCGTCCAGCTGGCTCGCTGCACCATGAGCACAGCAGTCTGGAGCCAAGCAGTCGCCCATAGCACGAGCCAGACAGTAGCTGTGGCGGTGAAGGCGTGTGAAGTGGTCCTGTCGTACGAGCCGATTACTGCGGCGGCGATGGCAAAGCAGCAGGAGGGGATGGCGAAGCCATAGAAGAGAATCGCCTCCTGTTTCCTTCCCAGTCCCCAATGCCGGATGGGTTCAAAGTAGGCGTGTGCTGCGTGCTGCTCTGCGGTCTCTCCAGGCGCAGGGCCGTGGCCATGGGCGTCGTAATGCATATCTGCATCTTCGACCGTGGCCATCCTGAAGCGGAGGTCAATGGCACAGGTCCTCGGAGTGTGAAGCCGCGTAGAGGGTGGTATGGGAGCTGTGAAGTCCGTTAGAGATTATGTGTTGCGGAGTCGTGCTGAGCCTGCTGCAGCATCAGATAAATTGAAGTCGCGCGTACCCGGATGCCGCCGTGGCCAATCGGTACTCGGCAAGCAGTAGCGGCAATCCCTGCACACGGCCGTCCAAACGAGAGCGTGCTTTGCTGTTCCGACATTATTGACGCGGCAACAGCACGTGAAAGTCAGCATCATGTGAATGCTTGAGGTGTCGCGATGGGCCAGGCGTCGTCTCAAATCGACCAAGTCCCGCGAACGCAGCCTGACGCACAATTCGCACGCACGCCCTCGCCAGCTGCAAGTGTCCACACAAGCGCGAGCCGCGCACTGGCACGCGATTTGGAGGAATCGGTATATTCTTCCGCCAAGAAACCCACCACGAAGATTAGCGGCAGAACTACAAGCAACGTCGCAAAGGAAGCTGCGACTGCGAGACCACAGCGTACAGCACGCGCTGCCGAGGCACGTGACGACATCAAGCCAGTGTCTTCGCGAAAGCGTCAATCTGGCGCGAGCGAGGTCACGGAAAGAGCAGACGAAGTAGCCGAGAAAAAGCCTACGCGGCCGCGAAAGAAGCGCAAGGCTGAACAAGACACTGAAGTTGAGCCTGAAATTGCGCCCGAGATCGCATATGTACAGCTTCCCAGAATCCCTGCCAAGCCAAAGCAACCCGATACCCCAGCAATGGCTTCTAAGCCTGATGCTACTGCTAAGAAACGAGGCCCATCGGCAAAGAAGCATAAGGCATCAATGGACTTGCCTGAAGAGAGTGCTGTCCATGAGCCAAGCATAGCGGAGTCGACGAAAGCCAAGATGAAGAAGACCAAGAAGACAAATGGAGCCGAGCAGGCAACAGCCGGTGCAGATGCGGTGGAGAATGCGGAAGTTGCTCTGAATGCTGAGGCAGGCTCGTCAACGCCTTCGCGCAAAAGGAAAAGAAAAGTCGTAGAAGAACAGCATGAGCCGCCTGAGCAATTAGGTGGAAGGCCACAAGAGAGTCCGGACCCGCCTGCGGCTCTGCGCAACACATCGTCACCTGACGCGGTGGTCGATGACACCTTGTTCCAGAGCAAGGTGGCAGAACGGACACTGACTAACGAGGATATGGCGCTAGAACGAGAAGCAAGTGATGAGGAAATCAGCGAGCAGGAACTACAGCGGCTCAAGGCAAGGAATGCCCTTCGCCTCCAGATCAAAAAGTGGGAAGAGGAGGAACTGGTCTATGCCGGGAAGGCCAAGTGGAAGAATGGCAAAGATGGTGACAAGTACCTCAAACTGGCGCAACCCGGCCACAAGTTCAAGAGGCCAGCGCTTAACGCAGAGCAGCAAATGCGAGCAGAGCTTGAGTCTGACGCCAGACAGAAGAGCATTTCGGCCACGCGTGACGCTCTGCTGCGAGTTTTTGTGAGAGACGAGCTGATGCGAGCATTGCCGCACGCACACATGCCGACTCCGCCGGGCTCAGGAAAAGAGGTGGCCGAGACGCGCAAGTCTCAGCCCATCGCATCACAAGTGGAAGAAGTACCTGTCGAGAATGGTGCTCGTGGCACCAGCGAGCATGTGTCGGACTGGCTTGCCAGCCAGAACGAAGAGTCTCCTGTACCCCCAGAGCAGCTGGAGATACAACAAGGATCGTCGAAGAAGCGGAAACGCAAGTCAGTGTTACGTGCAGATGGTGACGAGGAGTACCAGCTCGATGGTAGTTCTGTCGCGCCCGAAAGCGCAAATTCTGCGTCAACAGCGACCAAAGCTGCACGCAAGGAAGCGAGAAGGAAGCGTAGGGAGTCGGAGATATACCCTGTGTCCGAAGGAGATGCTGAAGACGGCGATGACGATGAGCCGGCGACAGCCCGGAAGAAGAGCAAGGCAAAGAAGAAGAAAGTGTCCAAGGACGATACAGGCTCCAATGTAGGCAGATCAGGCAGTGAGATGATCAAGGGCCCATTTTCGCAGGAGGAGAAGGATATCGCCGATGGCATCTTTGCAGAGGTGATGCGACAGGAGGGCTTAACTGAAGCTGAACTCATAGCGCAAATCAAGGACTGGCGAAGCTGCGGCACTTTCAAGGCAGACATGTTTGAGGCCTTCCCGCGACGCACGAAAGACTCAATACGCAAGTTCGCGGAGCGACGATTTCATGGTATGGAGCGTGGCCCATGGACAGCGGAGCAAGATCAAGCTCTACGTGCTGCCTATACACGTCATCCGGGTCAATGGTCCCAGATAAGCGATCTTGTTGGACGCACGGGGGCAGACTGCAGAGATCGTTGGCGAACGCAGTTCCAGCATGAAAATGCGGTTACCGGACCCTGGACGGTGGACGAGGAAGAGGAGCTCCTGGCTGCAGTCGAGGAATGCATCGATGCTATCAAAACCAGCATCGATGACCCCGGCATTGCCAGCAATCGCGACAGGTTGGAAGCTTTGTTGAATTGGACGGTTGTCGCGCAAAAGCTTCACGGCAAACGAACTGGCAAACGATGCCACGAAAAGTATGGCAAGCTGAAACTGAGAAAGGCCAAGGATGAAGCCGCATCGATGGGGCTTGGCGCCAGCTCTACTACACGCGTGAATCAGTATACGATTTCTGAACAACCAAGCAAGGACAAGAAGGACGCTGAGAAGATGAAGCTTGCACGGAACACTGTCACGAAGTCCTTCGAGATTGGCGATTATTACGATGCTTTCGTCGAGATTCACACGGCTTTCAAGGATCATGATCGGAAGTTCCATGACGAGAAGAATGTGCTCTGGTCGATCGTCAGCAGTAAGAACATGCAAAGCCGGTTCAGCGTCTTCATGGCGCCATCTGCTTTACGCAGAGCTGCATTCGAGGACGCAATGGAACAGTGGCCAGGCAATGAACCAAAGCTGAAGCGAAAGCTTGATAAGGCAGGAACCATTCCCGCCAAGGCACTGATTCTCGCTACGTGGCTTGAGAAGACGTGTGGCAAGAAGTTGAAGAATCTCACACGCAAATACAGGCCCGAGCTAATCGGCGCATCCAAGGAGGTATTAGACAAGGTGAAAAAGGACAGGAGAGCCAAGTATGGAACGCGAAAGCTCAGTAAAGCTGGTAATAGTGTCTCCCAGAGCATGGTCTCGGATTCTGACGAAGTTGAGAATCCAGCACGCGATGTAGAAATGGCCGACACAGCATCCATGACTGCAGACGAGAACGATGTTGAAAACACACGAATCGTTCCCGAAACCCAAGAGGTTCTGGAGAATGAGAATGATGCCGCTGCCGAAAGACCAGTTTCGGGGGAGCATGAAAGAATTACAACTGCAGACGAACAGCCCTTGTCGGATTCCAACGACCACGTTAATGCACCACTCCTCAACGCAGATGATTTTGATGCCCGGCTCGAGAAAATGTGGGCATTTTCGGACGATGAGGACAACGGAGATAATGATGATGACGATGATGCAAATGTAGACGAAGATGCTGGGTCGGATGAAGATGCATGGGACGAAAAGGTCGTCGTAAAGAACGAGCCCGGCTCGGACGGTGATTCGGCCGGTTCTGCATATGATGGCGAACACGACGAAGATCATGGATCCGCTGCAGAGGATTCGGAAGCTCAGAGCTCGCCCTCTGGAACATGATCTGCCTGCGATCTCTGCCTGCCTGGTGGGCCATAGCGGGAGACGTCTTCTTGAGCACTCGAGCATTTGTTGTCAGAAGAAAGCATTCGAAGCAGAGGCAGTTGACTCGAAAGGAAAGCCAAGCAAGCTGTTCATTGCACTTCCATCCGCGACGACTCGCCCGGCGTGAACTGCAGAATGGAACAGCGCAACGCTGCATCTGGATTGTTTCGATTCCAGTACAGCGGACCGGCTCTGTTTCCTAGACAAAGGCATAGGCCGAATGGTACGACTGCACAGAAATCAATCATTGTATCTTTCCAGACGCGTTGCACGGGATCATGTATCTATTGCTTGGAGGTGCTTGATGTTCCTTCTCGTACTACAAGGCTCAGATGACATTTCTGCAGAGTTGTTTAGATGAGAAGGCAATCAATATATTAACAATGGATCACAAGTCGGTGTGTGAATCCCTGTCCGCTGGATCTCGCTTGCGGGCGCTAAGCCGCCTTCCGATGCCTTCCATATTGCGGCCGCAAGCATCATCGACGGCGAGTTGCGCAACTTGCTGACAATTCAATACTGTAGTCTTCAGCTGAGAAAAGCTGTCCCGACGCTTGCGCAGGTTGACAAGCGATCAGTGGCGATCAGACTGATGGCAATCAACCTGATGGCCGTAGCTCGACGCTTGACACCTTCAGGACTCGGCCGTTCAGGGAGCACGTCGAGGAAGCAAATGACTACAGTCATCCCGATGGAACCTTGGCCTACCAAAGCAGAGAACCGGCTCGAACCACTTCTTCCGCCTTACGAGGCTGAATGCAAGGACATAGAAGCCAACCAGCCAGTCGTTGAGGCTCGAGCCTGTTTCATCTTACAAAAGATTCATCTTACAAAAGATGACCACGGGCTCCAGAGTCCAGACAGAGTGCTGGCAGAAGCGTCCAATCTGGTAGTCGCAGATCCGGTCCAAAGCGCGTGTCCCCAGCAATCCGCTCCATACGGGTATTATTGCATAGAGCCGCTACCTAGACGCGCATCAACCAACCACTAGGAAGATCTGGCAGGATTTCATGCGCGTCCAACTCGAAAACAATGCTATTGTGGTACTTCCAGAGCCCAAAAGGCCTGCCTGCCAAGCATGAGAATGATGCTGAGAGCGCCGAGACGTCAAAACTGCTTGCCGCTGTCAAAAGCTGTTGGCTGAGCTCGTGAGCTCCACAGAGATTGCCGCTTTGTATAGCTGCAGCTCAGCATGAATCATTCGATCTCGTCGACTTGAGGCACGCTTGTTATCCACAGATCTGGAACCCACCCTGCGAACATCATCCTCTGCTGCAATGCAGGTCTGCGGAATAGGTCTCCCAAACACACCACTTTTCACGGCATGCATGCTCGACAATTTAGTGAGGTCGGTCGAGAATTTTCCAGCCTTTCACCATGTAGTTGTGAGTTTGTCGATTGCGTATATGTTCATTCCTATTCTACACTCACGGGAACTCTCTTGGGGCTGCCTTTTCCATTCCGCTTGGTGAAATATCTTGACTGCTTTACTGCTAGTTGAGCGTGCCCACTCACTCGCCACTCTTGTTGAGAATCAATACCACAGAAATGTTCGAGACCCGCGACTTACCCGGTACAGACTACTCGCAATGGCCAACGCCCGATTACGTTAATCCAGAACGAAGAACGTGGATGCCTGGATTTATATTGGCGTGGCAGATCATGTCGACCATTCTCATCAGTGGCAGATTCTATCTCAGAGGGAGAAAGCAAGCTGGATCGTTTGGATTCGATGATGTGCTTGTATTCTTTGGATGGCTTTGGTCGCTCGGTCTAAGCATCAACACCTGGTACGATGTGACGCATTTTGGCTTGGATAGGCACGTCTGGGACATGAGACCGGAGTGGGCTATTGGAGCCGCGAAGGTAGGTTCGCTCGGAACGACGTCAATGGGATAATCGCTGACCTTGAAAAAGAGTGGCTGGATTGCTCAAGTCTTCTTCGTTGGCTCGACAGTGTGCACCAAAATATCCGTGCTCCTATTCCACCGCCGCATGATCAACCTGACAATCGACAGTCGATGGCTATGGGTCATCCGGGGTGCATTGGCATTCACTACGGCTTACGGGATTGGCTGTATCGTTGCTTACTTTCTGTACTGCACTCCTCTGGAATCAGTCTGGATGGCATACAGCACATCTTACGATAAGCTATATAAGTGCATGAATGGCAATCAGATAGCTCTCGTGCCTGGTGTGCTCTCGGTCGTGAGCGATCTGATGGCTGTAGCGATACCATGCCTTATGCTCAATCACTATGAGCTGAATGTGCCGAAGAAACAGAAAATTGCGCTGAACATCACGTTCGCTCTTGGACTGACGTAAGCATGTGATCGTCTCAATTGCTGCTCTCCCTCATAAGCTGACAAGATCTTTTCCAGAGCGACTGGAGCCGGGGTGGCACGCACCTACTATCTCTGGAAAATCCAGCATACTATCGACATCAATTGGACTGGCTTCAGTCTTTTCGCGTGGTCCATTGTTGAATGCCACCTGGCCATAATCTGTGCCTGCGCACCGTCTCTGCGTGTCTTCTTCCGCCGATATCTGATTGACACACTGCGTCGATCACTGTCCAGCGTATCACACTACGCACACGAGAGCCGGGATCGAAAAGCACCCCTCTGTTCTGCAGACTTCATGAGCACAGCGAACCGAGACTCCAGAGGCTTATGTGAGCTGAAAGAGCTGGAAAGCGGCGTTCATGGGCTTGCCGTTCCGCCGCCGGTCATTGTCGGCGACTCGAGAAGAGCGTCTGAGGAAGCCAGATACGTCGAGACATCGACAGGTAAGATCGTTGAGAAGAAGCCAAGGAAGACAAGAAGGCACCACGGCTCGCCTCCGCCCACGCCGCCGATCACCAGCGCGGAAGATTACGAAAGCTATGCAATTGAGAGACTAGGTAGACATGGAACAGTGGTGAGGGAGAAGAGTTTCACAGGGCTGAGCCAGAGAGCAAGTCATACAGCAAGCATACTAAATCGCTTTGATGATTTTGTGGTTGAGCAAGAAGGAGGCGGAAAAAGCAAAGAGGATGTACAGGTACCGAACAAGAATAATGATGAGAAGAGATGATTGGTGGTGAACAGCTTGCCGATTCTCTCGTGTTGTCCTTGGCCGTCCAAATGCTGGTCCAGATAGGCTCTCTTAGAACCACACGTAACTAGCATTCTGTGACCAAGAATGCCGAGTAAGGCTGCTTCTCGACAGAATGTCGGTCTGCTCTAAGACGAATCAATGTTGCACTTAATAGCATTCCTGATCAATGCGAACTCGGCCACCGAATAAGATACACATGCCACAGGGCGCCGATGAAAATGCCAACAAAAACAACCACATCTCTAACACTAACGTCCTCTGCAAGCCTGGGACTGAGCTGTTACAATGCCCCTACAAACCACCACCCTTTCCCCCTTCCTCCTGTGGGCCATAACATCAGTCACAGCCATGAAAACGCGCTTCGCCGGCTGCAGCAGGGAAAGAGCCACGGTCCTGAACCCATTCCTCTGCGATAGCCCGAATCCATGCTACGGTCAATACGACTGTTTGGTAGCTTGTGGAGCTCTGCTGGGTCTCTCGTGACGGCTGCGAGTTTTGTCATGATGGCTAGTATGGACCCGACTGATAATGACCTTTGCCAGTGTAGTCCGTGTTATAGAAAGTCTTGAGGTGAGATAAGAGAGAATTAGTGAATGGATGGATAGATGCTGATTGATGTTTAGATGGTGTATAGGAGGAGTAGGGCTACGACGACGGCGATGAGGGGGTGAAGGGGTGTTGATGGTGTTAGTTTGGAAGATGTTCCCCGCCATGGCGTGTCTTTTTCAAGACCAGCTCGAACACATTTCTCTGTCCTTTCCTCTGATGTTGAGTTCCTAATCGAAAAGCTTTGGAATGCGGTTGGCGTTGTTGCTTCTGATGCATCGGGGAATCCGCAGTTCCAAATATAGAACGTAGAGCTCCTATTGGCACAATTTGGAGCCTTATACATCTGTAGTACTGATACGCCGACACCTTTCTTGAAGTCACTGTGGTCTGCTGGGCCGCGAAAGATATCTGGGAATAATTGGCACTCGAACTGTAGGTTCCTCTCTCTGACAGTGTCGCGTTGATATCACTCCCGGATGCTTGGGCTTCCGCTATACCTGCAGGGATGTCGTCTATGTTGAAGCATGTCAAGTCACCAGGTGCCGGTTCGAATCTGATGAGGAGGCTAGAATTTGATTCATAGCCAATTTCAGGCGCGAGCTGCGGGTCGTCGATCTCGAGAGTCAAGCCTTTTGGATTGGCATAGCCTATGACTTGATCGGTTCTGGGAGCAAGTCAGATGTATGTATATGTGAGTGATGCAAGCAATGCCTGACATGATCTGGGCCAGACAGGTGCCGTTCAACCAAAGAAAGATACTTAAGAGCGTGAGGTGTATACCAGGCATGGTGAGGCGTACATGCAAACGTGTTCTGTCCACTTTTTCAGAATAGGGACATCCATCGCCAAGGAAAAGGTGGAATGCCAACAAAGCCGTGTGACATCAGAACGTTCTTCAGCTCTTGGCGCATATCTGTGCTCCGACAAGTTTAGAGCTGGGGATTGCGATCTATCGCTATAGCGAGAACTCTCGAATCGAAGGTATGCTACGAACACCTAGCAGGAAGACATGAGACTGCTTGGGAATCAGCATAGGTACTGTGTCATGGAGAAAGCAGTCTCACCAGCTTCTCCTGAATGGGAGCGTCGAGAGACAGGCGTTCAAGCCTCAGACAGAGACATTGCGGATGCGTCAACGTGTCGACATCCAGGGTGTTAGCATCAGAGAATCGATAGCCATCGACTCCTCGCTCATGAACTTCAAGACTTCTAAGTTTGTATCCGATGTTAGACAGCACTTCCTTGTCGAGGACTTCGGTGCCGTTGATAATAGTATGTCCTCGAGACTCGGGATAGAAGGACTAATTTCTTTTTAGTACCTACTCTCTTATAGCTAATATCGTATTAGACCTAATAATAGTTAATCTGACTACCGTCTCTGCTAGATGCGGGACTAGCTAAGTATATAGTATAGCTTAGTTAGACTTTCCTATATATAGTTAGATAAGCTTTTATAGGATTAGCTTTTCTAATTCTACCTTTCCTTATACAATCTATAATATTTAAAGCTAAAAAATATATCTAACTCCTAGAACAAGGCGTAAGCGCCTATAGTTATAGGAGATATAAGTATCTTCCTCTAGAGATAGTAAAGTAATAGTAGTCCTAAGAAAAGATATAGGAAGGAAGGAATCTAGCCTCTATCCCTAAGCTAGGCTAAAGGATAACTAGTATCTATACTAGGCCCTAAAGGCCTAAAAGACTAGCCTAACTAGCTAAAAGCGAATAGAAATATCTAAAAGAATCTCTAAATCCTTATAGATAATATCTAGAAGATACTAGACGCTTCCTAGGCTCTAGATTTCCTATTCCTCCTCTCTCTCCTCTAGAGGGCCTAGACCTAACTTCTCTACTAGCTTAAAGATACTAATATTGTCTAGTAACTAGGATATACTACCTTATTAGGTAGGAGCCTTAATTAGTATATATAGCCCTCTTCCTACTAGGGAGAGATATTATTAATCTTCGTTTAGTATATATTACTAGTTACGTTTCTTATACCTCTACTATAGGGCTCTAATTACTATCTACTACCTCTATAGCTACTACGAATAGATAGTCTACCTAGTATAGCTTCCTATAGCCTAATAGGTTATACTACCTATAGTCCCTTCCTATACTACCTAGCCCTTAGGTATATATAGATTTAGGATCTACTTATTATTAGAGCTAAAGGTAGGGCTATCTCTTCTCGATTACATTAGGCAATTAGGTTAATAGTAGTCCTTAAGTATAGACAACTACGTATATATAGAAGGCAATAAACAATCTACGATACTAGTTATAAATAGTATCTTAGGAGATCTCGACAAAAGCGATAACTAAGAGTAACCTCCTAGATAAGGATATCGCCTTAATCCCGAAAAGCTATAAATCCTAGAGACTATTAAAGCCTAGGACCTAGATAGTCGGTTACTTTCTAGGACTTGCTCTAGGTTTAGGGAATTCTCTAAAACCTTACTAGTACTATATAGTAGTATACTACCTATTCGATATAATATTATTCTCGTTAACTAGTCTTATTCTACTAACCGATCCTAAGGTATAGTAAGGACTAATTACCTAGACTATACTTAGACCTAGCTAAAGTCTATAGTAGGATAGGTACCTATATCTATATTGTAGTATAAGAAGCGTACTATAGTATAAGAGAATTAGGCTATTAAAGAGAAGGAATCCCGGTTAGGCTAGAGATTACTAAACTCTAATTCGTAGCCTAACTCGATAGTACTTCGGCCCTTCCCCTAAAAGTAGAAGATATCCTAAAAGAAGAAATAAGAAACGAAGTTGCCTAGTAATCTCGCTATACTATTTAGTAGTTTATTAGCTCTAAGGACGCTTAGTTAACTAAGATTATAACTTCCGCTTCTAGATTTTTTAGACTTTACTCTAGCTATAGGACTAGCTAGAGGGATTTTAAGGCTAATAATCCCTAGGGGAATTATTACTACCTAAGCCTATATAAAAATAAGAAGATCTATTCTACTAGTAGTATAATAGTATCCCCTATTTTATATAGAAGGCAAAATATAAAAAAAAATCTTTTCTTACTTACTTTATAGCAATCGTTTAAATAAGTTCTCGTATAGGACTAAGCCTAGTATTAATATCCTCTAACGAGGAACCCGACCTAATTAACGAATAGATTCGACGTTTATCTACTAAGATAGATAACCCCGTTCTAGGACTAGGTACTATTAGATAGTAGACCTAGTACTACTAGACTAGGCGTTAGGCGAGTACTAGAACCTAGCCTAGATACGGATTTCAATAGCGCTATATTTACTACCTTTAAGACGCTATAGTAGTAGATAATAGAGTAGTAGAAGGAGTTTACCTATCTAGAGCCTAGTAGTAATTCTAATCCTTAGTTTAAAGGATATAATACTACTATCTATATTAAACGATATAAGGATAACCTTATTAAGTATAAGCTAAATAACCCTTCTAATACTAAGAAGATCTATATATTTATACGAACGATAGATACTAAGCTATATACTATGCTTAGGAGTCTCGAAGGCTATCCTAATAAGACTAATAGGTTAGACGCTAATTAGGAGAAGTTTAAGAAGTCCTTCTTATAGGAGTACTATAAGAACGATAGTCGTAGGATTAAAGGTAGTCGTCTATAGCTTAAGATCCTATATACCTAATCGCGTATAGAGGATAATAACTTAAAGGAGTATATTTGCAAGTTCGTTAAAGCTATAGATACTATTCCTAAAGAAGACCTTAAGAACTCTTAGTAGACCTAACTACTCCTAAAAGGCCTTCTAGGCCTAATGTCTTAGCGTATCTTCTAGAGATATAAGCTTACTACTAATAATCCTAATATCTTCTATAATTTTAAGAGGATCTTAGAGTATATTAAGTAGGATATTAATAGCTCTACTAACTATAGGAAGTTTATCGTTAGCGAGGAAAAGAAGGATATCGATTTAGTCTATTTCGCTTCTAAGCCTACTATTCCTACTCTAAGGTTTCTACTAGAGTCTCAATTAGCCTCCTCTACCGGTTATTAAGATAGTAGTAGTTACTCTATTAAGCTAAGAGGACGAGTAATTTAATTAGTTAATTATAAGGACCTCGATAAGGTAAGGTCTATTACTAAGCTATAAGTATACTAAGCGATACGTACCTAGCGTATATACTAGACGTATATAACTCGTATAGCCTTTTTTACCTAGTACGCTACGTAATCCTTTTAGGAGACATTTATTAGCTCTACTATCTACTAAGCTATTAGTTAGGCGGATGTTCTATATATTACTATATATCTAGCCCCTAATAGTTCTAACAAGTCTATCCCTATAGTAGCCTATAGAATATCGTATAATAAGCTTAAGCGAGCCGACTACGTTAGGTAGTAATACTATAGTACCTATAGACAATAATCGCTCCTAGGGGAATAAAGAACGTTAGGCTTTAATTAGCGAGTAGTAGACTATACTAAACGAGTAGATTACGTACTCGAGGACCGAGTAGAAGCTACTTAAATAAGAAGTCTAAGCCTAGGAGCTAGAGTATAAAAATACTCGGCTATAGATATAGCGTAACGTAGGCTTAGCGCTAGTAGATACTAAGTATAGTATAAGTATCGAGTAGTCTAATTGCCTAGTATCGCTAGAGTCTAACTAGGATACTAGTAATTCTAAGGATAGGTCTATAGAGAGTATCTATAGGATCCTATCCTCTCGGCTTAGTCATAGTATTATACTATTATATAGATATAGCGAGGCGCCTACGATAAGCGTATTAGATATAGTTATAGATATTACGATAGGTAAGCTAAGGCTAAAGGAGCTAAAATCCTTTAGGGATAATACTATTAAAGAGGTAAGAAGGTTCTTAAGGGAACTAGCCTTAATCTTTACTTTATTAAGGAATATATATCGTACTAACTATAGTAAGATACTATATAGGATTATATACCTCGTAGGCGATATATATAAGAAGTAGTATAATAACTACGATCTCGAAGACCTAGGTAGTTATACCTATAAAGACTTTAAGAATTTCTACGTTAATTAGAGGATCCTATAAATCGTATAGTAGACGTAATCCTCGAGTATAAGGCTATATATTAGTATAAGAACTAGATAGTTTAGAACTTTGTCCTCGAACTCGTAGTACTAGAGGATTAGCTAAGCGATTATACTAAGGCGTAGTATATACGCTACCTACTTACAAAGTTATAGCCTATACTACGTAGTACTATCGTTAAGTACTATACTATTCTAGAGCTAAGGTAGGAACTAGTATAACTCGTAGCTTGTATTAAGATACTAGATAGACTATCTAGTAAGAAACGAGAGCGAGATAACGAGGACTATAGTAGTTTAAAGAAGAAGCGCTACCTTAATAACTATAGTAGTAGTAAGGAGTAGCGCGGACGTAATAGGAAAGTAGGTAATAAGTCTACGTAGTCTAAAGACTCGAGGCCTAGTCGAGACCTAGCTATAGTAGAGTACTATAGATATAGGAAGAAGGATTACTTTAAGACTAACTATCCTAATAAATATCTATAGAAGGATAGCGACTCGTAGGCTATACGTAAGATCGAGGTTACGAGGTAGTTAATAAGGGAAAAGGTAAAGTACTAGCTAAGAGCTAAGGATAAGTACTATAGCCGATTCTAGTAGCTCTATAGTATAAAAGGGGTATATAATGCGTAGTATATAGTACTCGATTAGAACTACTCGAATTGCTAAAGAGGAAAGGAAAGAGAGGTATCTAGAGCGAAGATATATATCTATAGGCCAAGACGGGCCGCCCCGGCCCTTCTTAGCCCATTTCGACTCTAGATAGGCCGACTAGGCCCATGAATAGGCCGACTAGGCCATAATCGTGACATTGCCCCCCCCCCCCCTTTATAGGCCTACGTCCTAG
>LFZO01000087.1:88891-107975 GCA_001578225.1 Pseudocercospora musae
ATCGTAACATTGCCCCCCCCCTTTATAGGCCTACGTCCTAGAGGCCTAGAATAGAAAACTTTACTTATAGCCTATTGTTATATACAAAATCCGCTTACTATTATTCAAAAAGCTTACTTAGGTAGCGATAACGCTATCGCCGTACCGCCGTAGGGATTTAAGCCTTCTAAGCCCTTTGAAATCGATCCCTTTTATAATATATACCCTATAGGTATATCTTCTACTACTACCGCTCTACTATCCCCTACGCCTAGCGCTAGGGGGAGCAAGGCATAATTGACCCTTCTTAAGGCGATTTAGGCTAACTTAGCGTAGTAGCCTCCTTCTTCTAGTAGTAGCGCCCCTCTTTCATTTATTACTAGTTACCTTTGCGTCGCTCTAAGTCTCTTCGGCCCGTTTCGGCCCGATAGCGACTCGTATAAAGTTCAATAGCAATCCATGCCTCAATTGTACTAATATTATATAGGGCTATACTAGCGGAAGCCATGTTGCCCTTCTCGAGGCTATGTACCCCTAAATCGACCCGTCTAACTACAAGGAGGACCTTACTAACGAGACTAAGTACTTTAACTACCTAAAGTGTACCTCTCGTAGCTCGGGCTACTTCTAAGTAAGTCGTTTTAGCCCTAGGCGGCATGAATAAGGCTAACTAGCGTCTAGATTCCCGTAGAATATAAGCCTACTATTAAGGTAGCTAATAGATTGCGCTAGGAGGCCCTAGACAACCCGACTAACGCAAAGAAGGCCCGAGAGGCCTACTAAGCTTATATGTCGGTCTACGAGAAGGTTAAAAAGTACGTATTAGCTCGTATAGAGTTAAGTTACGCTAACTAGTGCCCCTTAGGAAGTACCCTCGTTTTAAAGGTACCGGCAACCTCTATACTTATATAGGTAAGGCCGAATTTAATATATCTAGTCCGTTTCGACCCCCTTTGCCCTATCTTGCCTTAGCTAACCCTCTTAGGACCTTGGAAGGACCGCGATACCGTAATAAAAGAGGAGATAGAGCGTAATATAGCTACCGGAGTATATATAGACCCCTTCGACCCTCTTTAGCCTTAGCTAACCCTATTCGATTAGACTCCCGTTAAGAAGCGTAAGCGTATTAGAAATAGCTATATATCGTCTCGAAAGAAGATAAAGGGGCTTAAGAGGGACTAGAAGGAGGTCGCGAAGGGCCTAAGTATCCGCCTTTAGCTATATATAGGTCAAGTTAAGGCGTTTTAGCGCGGTTTGGGTCGTATACCTACTAGTAAGGCCTATACGGCTCTTATAGAGCTAGTAAAGGAGTCGCCGAGCGCTAACGACTTGTCTAGGGAGCTCCTAACCCCTCGCGAGGTCTTCCGCGGCTAGTAGGTAGATAAGGACTCTTTTAGGGCCTAGTAGGATCCTTTTGTATCGAGACGGCCCGTATACTTACTTAGTATAAGTCGAGTCTTAGGTTAATAGTTCTAGTCGCCTCTAGTTAGTCTATTTTAGGCCGTTCGTACCCTAGTAAGCGAGGAGTTAGCTAGGTATACCTAAATGTATTTAAACGAGGCTAATTAACCTCGAGTTTATCTATATAACCTCGCTTTACCTCCTTCCGTCCCGTTGTAGGTACGTGTCGCTAAGTATTAAGGCGACTAGGCCTATAGTAGGGAGAGGAGAGTCTATTTAGTACCGGAGAGGCTCGTATCTATACTACGTTACCGTTCTATAGCGGCGTTCGCCTCGTTAGCGCGAGGAGTAGACGCTACCTCGTACTTACGTTCCTTCGGAGCCTCTTCCGTTCCTCCGTCCGCCTAGCGAACGCCTTAAGGGCCGCCTTGCTTAGGTACTCTACCGGTTCCTAGATATTCTCTTCTTCTCTATACCCCTTCTAGGATATAAGGTATTCCTATTTTCCCTTAGGCCCCCTTTCCTTCTAGATAACCCTTTCGACCTCGTATACGTTAGGGTCGCTTGTCTATACCTTAGGAGGATCCTCCTAGTCCCTCTAGGTTATTTTTAGCTCGAGATAGTCCTCTAAGAGGGATACGTAGAACGTAGGGTATATATTGAAGCCCTTAGGTAGCTTAAGGTAGTATGCCGCCTTATTAACTACCTTCTATACTCGGAAGGGCCCTACGTACTTATAGTCTAGCTTCTTTAACCGGCGGACTATATCGAGGAACCTCGCGTTAAGGTATACCTAATTACCGACGGCGTAGGTCTTAGGCTTCTATCCCTTATCGTACTATCGGACCTAATATTCCTTCGCCTTCTCTAGCCGAGCCTTTAGGCTATCTCGAATACCCCTTACTTTAGCTATAAGGGCCTTAGCTTAGGGCGCCTTCCCCTCTACCTAGGGCATTTCGGGCTACCTAGCGTAGAGCGGGTCCTAAACGTTATACGTCTAGAAGGGAGTTGCCCCTATTACTATATACTAGCTATCGTTATACGCAAACTCGGCTAGGCTAAGGAGGCGTACCTAGTCGTCCTACTCGAAGTTATAGTAAATACGTAGGTACTACTCTATCGTCTAGTTCTAGCGCTCGGTTTAACTATCTATCTAGGGATAGTAGGTAGTACTAAGTCCCCTACGGACCCCTATATAGTAGTAGAGGCTACTCTAGAACTTGGAGGTAACGATCGGTCCCCGATCGGACGTAATAGACTATAGGACGCTATATAGATAGACTACCTCCCTTAAGAAGATATCTACTAGCCCTTTAGTAGTAATCTCCTTCCGATATAGGACATAATAGGCTATCTTAGAGTACCTATCTACTACTACGAGGACGCTATCGTAGGTCTAGCCTAGGACGGTACTCGGAGGTAGATCTATAACGAAGTCGAGCGTTAGGTCTTCCTATAGCGCCTTAGAGGGGCTCTCGGCGTGTAGGACCCTATAGGGTAGATACCTCCGCGGTTTTAATCTAGTATACGCCTTATAGCTACGAGTATAATCTTTAACATAGTGCCTAACCTTAGGCTAGTAGTACCCTCTCTAGACTAACTATAGGGTCCTTTCGAACCCGAAGTGTCCCGATATAGGGTCGTCGTAGTAGAGCTAGAGGGTTTCTAGGCGAAGTAGTCCCGCTAGTACGTACATCGCGTCTTAGTAGAAGAGGAATCCCTAGGACTCCTTCTACTAAGCTAGCTACAGTTACTAAGGCTCGTCTCTACCCTTAAGAGCCTCCCTAATCCTAATCGCCTCGGCGTCCGTCCCTAATACTACCCGAATAGTATTTGCGAGGCTATTTTATACCTCTCCGACCTTGGCTATCCTAGCGAGGTAAACGAAGGATTTGCCGTACCCTTCCGGTCCCCTTCGTACCGAGGCGATCCTTATCGGCCCGTCCTAGGGCTCCTCGCCTACAAGTTGCCTTTGTAGCCTCTCGAGGGGGATACGCGAGTCCTCTTCGTTTAGCTAGCGACTAGAGTAGTCGACGTCTATATAGTTAGGTCGTCGGCTAGCCCTATTAGCTACTCTATTTTCCTTTCCTAGATAGTACGAGATATAGAAGTCGAACATAGCGAGCTATTTAGCCTAGCGAACTTATCGTCTCGTAAGCTCCTTAGTCGTTATAAACCATTTAAGGTTATTATAGTCCGTAATGACCTCTATTTAATACTATACGCCCTCTAAGTAGTACTACTAGTACTTGAAGTACTTAACTATTCCTAGTATTTCGCTATCGTAGGTATCGTAGTTCCTTTCTACGCCGTTTATCTTTCGCGAGAAGAAGGCTACTAGGAACTAGTATATCTTGCCCTCGTACCTATACTATTACATTATAACGCCCGATATAGTATAGGTCGAGGCGTCCGTTTCGATCCTAATTAGTTAGGGTAGATCGAAGTGCTTTAGAACTAGGGCCGTATAGAACGCCTCCTTAAGCCGGTTAAATACTAACCTTACTTCTATATCTAAGGTAAGCCGCTACGATTCTTCTTTACGTTGCCTTCGCCTACCCTTAGCTATATTAAGCCCTCGCTCCGTTAAGCGATTTAGCGGGGCTACTATCTAGGAGAAGTGCCTAATAAAACGCCGATAGTAGTTAGCGAACCCGATAAAGATATAGATATCCCTTACGCTCCTCGGCTCGGGCTACTCTCTAACCGTTACGATCCTTTCCGGCTCTATTTCAATCCTATTCGGGGTAATTATGTAGCCGAGGAACCCAATACGGTCCCTATTGAACTCGTACTTACTAAGCTTTGTATATAGCTTGTAGCGTTAGAGCCTTTCGAGGATAGTAGTAATATAGCGGATATGTTCTCCTAGGTTTTAGAAGTATATTAGGATGTTATCTAGATAGACGATATAGATCGTATCTACTAGGTCTAACAAGGCGCTAAGGATATAGCTCTAGAACGTAGCCGGGGCGTTTGTAAGCCTAAATAGTATTACGGTATACTCGAAGTGCCTATATCTCGTACGGAAAGCGGTCTTCTACTCGTCCCCCTACTTAATACGGATCCTATAGTAGGCATCTCGAATGTCGAGCTTCGTAAAGACTCGAGCATTAGCGAGACGGTCTAAGGACTCCTATACTAGGGGCAAGGGGTACCGATTCTTAATCGTAATAGCGTTTAAGCCCTAGTAGTTAACGTATAGCCGTAGGCTACTATCCTTCTTTTTAGTAAAGAGGATACTAGTACCCGCTAAGGACTTTAATAGGCGAATCTAGCCCTTCTCGAGGTATTCGTCGAGGTATTTCCTTAGGACCGCTAACTTAGTCTCCGAGAGATTGTATAACGGATTGTAAGGAGGGGCCTTGCCCTCTACTAAGTCGATAGACAACTTATATAGGCCGTAATCGGGGAGTAGGGACGCGTCCCCTTCCTCGAATATCCTATAGAGGTACTTATACTCCGGTAGGAGGCTATTCGGGTCGTCTTAGTCCGTCTTAACTATCGACATTACGAAGAGACGCGTATCTTTATCTAACATAGCTCTCAAGAAGTCGGAAGGGCCCGATATAGCGTAGGCGCGCTACTTATAAGCCTCCTTTCTCCTCTAGATAGCCGTCTTAGTCGCGAAGTCGATCGAAGGGTTCTATCGTTCTAACTAGGATATCCCTAGTACGATATTAAAGCTATAGATCCTTCCGATAGCGAAATTGTCTACGTAGCCCTACTACTAACTACTCGTGTCCGACACTTCGTAGGTTATATAGTATTTGCTACTTATAGCTAGTAACTAGCTATTAAGGGTCTTATACCGCTCGGCGTCTATGTTACTTAGGGCGAGGCTAGCCTCTTTAGCTACTATACTATCTAAGATATTAGCCTACGAGCCGCAATCGATAAGCCCTCTAAGCGTGTAGGAGTTCTTGCCCTACTATAGCTTAACGTCTAGTTAAATTAGCTAGAACTAGTCCCGGTTAACCCGTCTTAGTCTAATAGGCTCCGCGCTCCTCCTCTACTCCTTAGTATAAACGACCTAGCCCGCCGTAGCTAGGAGTACTACTAGGCGGGTTTATCTTTTCCCGATTCTAGATTATAGGTAGGGTATTAGGGCCTCTTATAGCCCTTCTCGCTATAGTACTAGTACTAGGGGACTTCGTAGTCCTTCTCGGACCTATTATAGGCGTTCTAGCGCCTCTATAGGGAGCCTCGGCCCTTTCCCCCTTAGCCGTAGCCTCTAGAGTCTCTAGGTAGCTTGTCTAGTACCGAGCTAGTAGTACTATTGTCCGAGTCGGAGCGTCCGCGCTTCCTATTACCTTAGTCTTTATCCCTACGGGACCTATACTCGTTTTCTAGCGAGCGATAGTAGGTATTCGCTACTTCCTCTACCTTAATTAGGGTTCGGAAGCGCTATTAGCCTACCTTAATATAGTATCGGATCCTCTTGTCTATAGCCGCTACGAAGTCGTATATTATATAGTCCTAATAATCCTCTTCGACCTTATCCTACTAGATCTTTATATAGTCTAGTAGTTCGGATAGGATGCGATTCCCCTAGTTAGCCTACTTTAGCCTATCTAGGGCTAATTAGCGGCGCTCTTCTTTCGTCCCTATAGAGTCTAGTATTACCTACTTTATCTTCTCCTAGGTATACTCCTCTAGGTACGAATATCCGGTATATCGCTTCTATTTGACTTACTACTCCCTTTCTATCTATTCCTCGGCTAGGTCTACCTTTATTTCTTCTATAGAATAGATATAAGGGGCCTAACTAAAGATACGGTCGTAGTCGGTAACCTATTAGTCGTAGTCCGCGCGCCCCTTATCCTCGAATACGTAGAGGTTCCTCGCTTTAGGGATAGCCGATCCCGTAGGCATAGAGGGTAGTATAGCTAGGGCCGTACTTAGCTAAGTACCTCCTTAATCCGTTAGGAGGGAGGCTTCCTAAGCTATATCGGCTATTCTTTTCCTAAGACGGGCTAATTCGAGGCGTTATTCCTCCTATTTAGTCCGTTCTTCCTTATACTAGAGCTAGGCTACTAGGACCTCGTCGTCGAGGTCCTCTTCGGCGTTGTCCTAGCCCTCATCGTTATCGATAGTGTCCCCTAGCGAGTCGTTAGCTAGGGTAGAGGAATTATTGTCCTACTCGGTATTAGGAAAGGTTTCCTAGTTGTTTTCCTAGCTAACCGGATTAGATACCGAGGCCTTTGCTTTCTTCTATACTATTTTGAGTACTACGTAGTATACTTTAGAAGAGTAATTCGTATATAAAAGGAGTATATAATGCGTAGTATATAGTACTCGATTAGAACTACTCGAATTACTAAAGAGGAAAGGAAAGAGAGATATCTAGAGCGAAGATATATGTCTATAGGCCAAGACGGGCCGCCCTGGCCCTTCTTGGCCTATTTCGACTCTAGATAGGCCGACTAGGCCTATGAATAGGCCGACTAGGCCATGATCGTAATATATAGTATATATACTATCGTAATATATATATAGCGCGATAGTAACGTAGAGTAGAGACGTATATATCGAGTATCTACTAGAGATATAGTAGATATTAACGTTATCTTACGCAAGTTTATCCTCTAATACTAGCCCTAGTAGATTACTAATACTATCCTACCTAGTACTAATAGCTTCTAAGAGAAACGCGAATACTATTATAGAGCGTATATACTAAGCCTATATATTATAGACTTATTGGATTAGGAACGCGTAATAATTAGTACCTTTTATGTCTTCGAAATACCTAACCTAGATCTTATACTAGGTAGGCCTTAGCGAAGGGACTAGCGGATAGTTATAGATAGTATAATAGATACGTAGACCTATAGTACTAGTAGTAAGGTAAGACCTATAGTAGTAAGTAAGCTATAGTAGTTCTTTAAAGAAATACGTAACGCGATATATATATAGTAAGTATACGTAACGCTAGTATAGTAGCTAATAACCCTAATCTACTAGAGGAGTTTAAGGACTTTATAGACGTCTTTACTATAATACTAGAGGCTCGACGCTAGCTATACGCTAACGTAGAGTACTTAATCGACCTAGTCGATAGGAGGAAGCCTTCCTATCGTTCCCTATATTATTAGTCGGAGTAAGAGCTCTAGGTCCTTTAGGAATACCTTATTAAGGTAGTAGAGAATAGGTAGATTAGGCCTAGTATAAGCGAGGTAAATACGCCTATCTTGTTTATACTAAAGAAAGATAGGAGTCTTTAGTTATATATCGACTATAGGAATCTTAATAAGATTACTATTAAGAATCGCTATCCCCTACCTCTTATTAGTAAGACAATAGATAGGCTTAAGGATACAGAATAGTACATATCCTTAGACGTTATCGATATATACTATTATATTCGTATTAAGTAAGGCAACGAGTAGAAGACTACGTTTCGTATATACTATAGATACTTCGAGTACCTAGTAATACTATTTAGGCTTACTAACGTATCTATAACCTTTTAGGATTATATTAACTAAGCCTTAGTAGGCCTAGTTAATATTTACTATATAGTCTACTTAGACGATATCCTAGTATATAGTAAGAATAAAGAGTACTATATATACGACGTATATATAGTACTTAAGAGGCTTAGGCGGTTCGGCTTGTATACTAACTATAAGAAGTACTTATTCTAGAGGAAATAGATAGAGTTCCTAGGATTTATCGTTAGTATCGAAGGTATATCGATAGATAGGAGTAGGATAGATACAATTACTAAGTAGCTACGTCCTTCTATCCTTACCGAAGTCTAGTCCTTCCTTAGGTTCTATAGTTTCTATCGTAGGTTTATATCTAACTACTTCTAGATTATTATACCTCTAATAGTCCTCTCTAAGGGAGCTAAGAATAGCCGAAAGCTAGGTCTAATCTAGTAGGGCATAAGCGAGGAGGAAGCGTTTAAGAGCCTAAAGGACGTATTCTATTTAGTATCGATACTTAGGCACTTTAATCCTACGTAGTCCCTATACCTCGAAACCGACGTATCTATATTCGTATTAGCTAGTATCCTCTTATAGTAGATAGAGGATAATAACTAGTATCCTATTACTTTCTAGTCGAGAAAGATAATATCTATAGAGACTAACTACGAGATCTATAACTAGGAGCTACTAATAGTAGTCGAGTACTTTAAGTACTAGAGACTATACTTTAATAGCTCTTAGTATATAGTATATATACTCGTTAATTATACGAATCTAAAGGGATTTACGATAACAAAGTAGTTAGTAGATAGGTAGGTAAGGTAAGTAACCTTCCTAGTCCTATTCGATTTTACTATCGAATACTAAGTAGAAAAAAGAAATCCTATAGATACTCCTTTAAGGAGAAGTAACTATAAGAACGAGATATAGATAATAAGTAACCTATTACTAATACTATAAGCTAAACTCTTAGTCTAGTTAGATCTTTCTAGAGAGGTAGAGCCTATTGCAAAGTATACTTCTATAATATATATCTCTATATAAGGAGTAGCGAAGACGTATATAAAGTATAGTAGCTTCGTATACTACCTAGCCTAAGTTGTAGCTATAGTAGTTAAGGATAATAGATCCTACTACTAGATACTAGACCTACTACTTAGTTTTATACGTACCCTATAGTAGCTAGAGCCTATAGCAAAGGAGCTATACGAGGCTACTAGGGAGACCGGTACCTTCGAGGAGTATTCTATCCGAGAGGACATCCTCTTCTAAGGCGAGGCGATCTATATGCCTAAGGACCTCGCGTTAAGAACGTAGGTAATACGTATATACTACGATAATCCCCTTATAGAACATTTTAGCTAAGCTAAGATAGTTAAGCTAATATATAGGAAATATACCTAGCTAGAATTAGCTTAGGAGGTTATAGAGTATATCTCTACCTACGTAATATACTAGAGGTCGAAGGCGAGGCGCTATCGCCTATATAGCGAGTTAGCTACGCTACTAATGCCTACTAGGCTATAGTAAGAGCTAACGATAGACTTTATTACTAATCTACTACTAAGTAAGCTTAGTACCTATATCTATACTACGATACTTATAATAGTCGATTACTATACGAAGATAAGCCTCTTTGTATCTACTATAAAGAAGTATATAGTAGTAGAGCTAGTAGATATCTTCTAAAGAGAGATAGTTAGAAGGTTTAGAGTCTTAGCTAGAATAGTTAGTAATAGAGGATCTCTATTTACTAGTTAGTTTTAGAGTAACTTCTATTACGAGATGTATATAAAGCGTAAGCTTAGTATAGTAATCTATCTATAGACTAATAGGTAGACTAAACATACTAACTAGATACTAGAGTAGTATCTAAGATATTATTATTTAAATAACTAGGTTATTAGGGACTAGGTATATAGTAACGTATAGAATATCCTCCTAACCGATAGCTTAGTAGATAGTAGAACTAACAAGTGCCTCCTAAAAGGATTACGTAGCGTACTAGGTTAAAAAGGCTATACGAGTTACGTACGTCTAGTATACGCCCCTAGCGCGCGCTACTTAGTATACTTAGAGCTTAGTAAGAGACCTTACCTTATCGAGGTCCTTACAATTATCCCCTTTCTCCTAGTATAGCTATCCCTAGCTATAGACAAACCTAACTCTCTATTAGTCTATTCTATCTACGTATCCTCTCGCGCCTCTAGCGCTTCGAATACGCTTTATATACGTTACTACTTCGTATAGCTAGTTACTACGCGAAAACTCTTTATTACTATATAGTAGAATTTTTATATTTACTACTAGTAACGTTACTAGGTAGATCTAGCGTATTCCTAAGAATGTATTAATTATTGTTATTAGTAACTAGGTAGCCTATATATAAGTAGTATCTATAGTCTATCTAAAAACTTCCCCTATTTCTAAGCTTTCTACTAGTACTACGCTAGTACCTCGCTAGTACTACGTAAGCTCTCCTTATACTCTAACTAACAAATTTTTATACCTCTCTAAGTATAGACCTAGCTAGTATTCCGCTTATATCCCGTAAGCGTAGTACTACTAGTCCTACTACCCTAGTTATAGCTAGTAAGAGATTTAGGCCTAATATAGAAGGTTGTAGTAGATACTTCTAATATATAAATACTAATAGTAAGAATAATCCCTATATATACCTCGTATACGCCTCGTAACTAACTCGCTATAGAGGATCTAAATAATGTATATATTAGAGGTAATATGTATCCTACTACTAAGAAGAAGTACTAGAGATATACTAAGGGATACTATCCCTATAAGCTAGTTATAGTACTATACCTCGTTACGCTACTCTAGTATATACGCGTAGCTCGCGCTAAGTACGCTACTTACGACCTAGACGACCCTAAGTATAGGGGTAATCCTATATAGGCTTAGATTAATCTAGACTAGATTAACGAGCGCCTAGACCTATACGCTAATCGTACGTATCGCTTTCTCCTTATACGCGTCGTATCTACTAATCGCCTAACCTTTCTAAAGATTAAGAACTTCCTAAATAGCTACTACTATAATAAGAACAAGATTACTAGCGATAGTACGCCTCTTAAGCGCAACTACGGCGTAGGTATCGTACTAGCTACTATTAACGGTCTAGACTTAGTAGCTATCCTAGAGTATATTAATATTAACCTTTCTAGTTTAGTAGAGATTAGCCGCTAGGTACGTATTATCCTTATATCCCTATCGCCTATTAAGCGTATACTAACCCTAATAGAACCTCGCCCTAAAGGGCGCCTATACTACTATAGTAGTAGTCGATACTACTATAGGCTTTCTACCTATATCTACTAATAGGGAGGGTTCTAATAGTTACGAGAGTAACTAGCTCCTTAGAGCTAGTTAGTAGGTTGTATACCTATAGCGCGTAAGCGCTACAAATATATAATTTTCTTTTATTCTAAGCTAGGCTAAATACCTATATTAATAGCGAAACGAGTATATATCTATTAACCTTGTCTTATCTTATCCTTATGTTCTCCGACTACGTCTCGCTTACGCCTTAAATACGTTAAGCGCTACTAAGTCTTCTATATAATCTACTAGTTCCTAAGTATTATATTCTTCTAGCTAGCCTATCTACCTAACAAGGTAGTAAGTCTCTCCCTTCTATATCTTCTTCTTTACGATTTCTTCTATACGCTACTTATCCGTATCCTCTACGACTAGTATACTAACCTTATACTCCTCGCCCTCGTATCCTTTCTAAGGCTTAAGTAGGGATATATAGAAAACATTATAGATTCTCGTATTAGTAGATAGCGCTAAGTAATACGTCTATACTTCTACTATATTAATAATACGAAATAGGCCGAGATACTTTAGGCTAAGTTTCTTTTTAGGTAGGTCTAGTCTAATATTCTTAGATAATAATAGTACTAGGTCGCTAATACTATACTTCTAAGCCTTGTAGTTAGTATTATAATACTTGGCTTAGTATTTCGCTATAGTCTTCTAGTACTACGTAAGTATCTCGTACGCTTTTCGTAGTCTTTCTATAGTATCGATTACCGCTAGTACCCTTCCTTTAGATAGCTCGTCCCGAGCTATAGGTAGTAATACCGGAGTAATATCTAGATTATACCTATATAGTATATAGAAGGGGCTTATACGTAGCGTAGGGTATATACTATTATTGTATACAAACTCTACCTATAAGAGCTAAGATACCTAGTCTACCTAATTATTAGAATAGTAATACCTTAGATACTATTCTAGTATCTAATTAGTACGTTCGGTCTATCCGTTAGTCTATAGATAGAACGCTATACTAAGCTTACGCTTTATATATATCTCGTAATAGAAGTCGCTCTAAAACTAACTAGTAAATAGAGATCCTCTATTACTAACTATTCTAGCTAGGACTCTAAACCTTCTAACTATCTCTCTTTGAAAGATATCTACTAGCTCTACTACTATGTACTTCTTTATAGTAGGTATAGAGAAGCTTATCTTCGTATAGCGATCGACTATTACGAGTATCGTAGTATAGACGTAGATACCGAGCTTACTTAGTAGTAGATCGGTAATAAAGTCTATTATTAGCTCTTACTATAGTCTAGTAGATATTAGTAGCGTAGCTAACTCGCTATATAGGCGATAGCGCCTTGCCTTCGATCTCTAGTATATCGCGTAGATAGAGATATACTCCGAAACCTCCTAGGCTAATCCCGGCTAGATATATTTCCTACGTATTAGCTTAACTATCTTAGCTTAGCCGAAATGTCCTATAAGGGAATCGTCGTAGTATATACGTATTATCTATATTCTTAACGCGAGGTCCTTAGGTATATAGATTGCCTTATCTTAGAAAAGGACGTCCTCTCTAATAGAATACTCCTTAAAGGTACTAGTATCCTTAGTAGCCTCGTATAGCTCCTTTACTATAGGCTCTAGCTACTATAGAGTATATATAAAACCAAGTAGTAGGTCTAGTACCTAGTAGTAGGATCTATTATCCTTAACTACTATAGCTACGACTCTAGCTAAGTAGTATACGAAGCTACTATACTTCGTATACGTCTTCGCTACTCCTTATATCGAGATATACATTATAGAAGTATACTTTATAATAGGCTCTACCTCTCTAGAAAGGTCTAACTAGACTAAGAGTTTAGCTTATAGCGTTAGTAATAGGTTACTTATCGCCTACGTCTCGCCTTTATAGTTGCTTCTTCTTAAAGGAGTATCTATAGGATTCCTTTTCCCTATTTAGTATTTAATAGTAAAATCGAATAGGGCTAGGAAGGTTGCCTACCTTGCCTACCTACCTACTAACTACTTTATTATCGTAAATCCCTTTAGGTTTACGTAGTCGACGAGTATATATACTATATACTTAGAGCTATCGAAGTATAGTCTCTAGTACTTAAAGGACTCGACTACTACTAGTAGCTCCTAGTTATAGGTCTCGTAGTTAGTCTTTATAGGTATTATCTTTCTCGACTAGAAAGCGATAGGGTACTAGTTACTATCCTCTATCTACTACGAGAGAATACTAGCTAATACGAACGTAGATATATCGGTTTCGAGGCGTAGAGGCTACGTAGGGTTAAAGTGCCTAAGTAGCGATACTAAATAGAATATATCCTTTAGGCTCTTAAACGCTTACTCCTCGCTTATACCCTACTAGATTAGACCTAGCTTTCGGCTATTCTTAGCTCCCTTAGAGAGGACTATTAGAGATATAATAATCTAGGAGTAGTTAGGTATAAACCTATAATAGAAATTGTAGAACCTTAGGAAGAACTAGACTTCGGTAAGGATAGAAGGACGTAGCTACTCGGTAATTGCGTCTACCCTACTCCTATCTATCGATATGCCTTCGGTACTAACGATAGATCCTAGGAACTCTATCTACTTCCTCTAGGATAAGTACTTCTTATAGTTAGCGTATAAGCCGAACTACCTAAGCCTCTTAAGTACTACGCGTATATCGTATACGTAGTACTCTTTATTCTTACTATATACTAGGATATTATCTAGATAGACTATATAGTAAATATTAACTAGGCCTACTAAGGCTCGGTTAATATAACCCTAAAAGGTTGTAGGTACGTTAGTAAGCCTAAATAGTATTACTAGGTACTCGAAGTATCTATAGCGTATACGAAACGTAGTCTTCTACTTATCGCTACGCTTAATACGAATACGATAGTATACGTCGATAAGGTCTAAGGATATATACTATTCCGTATCCTTAAGCTTATCTATTATCTCGCTAATAAGAGGTAGGGAGTAGCGATTCTTAATAGTAATCTTATTAAGATCCCTATAGTCGATATATAACTAAAGACTCCTATCTTTCTTTAGTACGAACAAGATAGGCGTATCCGCCTTGCTTACGCTAGGCCTAATCTACCTATTCTCTACTACCTTAATAAGGTATTCCTAAAGGACCTAGAGCTCTCGCTCCGACTAATAATATAGAGGACGATAGGGAGGCTTCCTTCTATTAACTAGGTCGATCGAGTACTCTACGTCGGCGTATAGCTAGCGTCGAGCCTCTAGTATTATAGTAAAGATATCTACAAAGTCCCTAAACTCCTCTAGTAGATTAGGATTATCCGCTACTATACTAGCGTTATATATACTTACTATATATATATACGTCGCGTTACGTATTTCTTTAAAGAACTACTATAGCTCGCTTATTTATAGGTCTTACCTCGCTACTAGTACTATAGGTCTACGTATCTATTATACTATCTACGATTATCTACTAGTCCCTTCGCTAAGGCCTACCTAGTATAAGATCTAGGTTAGGCATTTCGAAGGCATAAAAGATACTAGTTATTACGCGTTCCTAATCCGATAACTCTACGATATATAGGTTTAACGTATATACTCCGTAATAGTATCCGCGTTTTCCCTAGAAACTATCGGTACTAGGTAGGATAGTATTAGTAATCTACTAGGACTAGTATTAGAGGACAAACTCGCGTAAGACAATATTAATATCTACTATATCGTCTAGTAGGTACTCGACGCGTACGTCTCTATCCTATACTACTATTACGCTACGTACGCCTTATAACGGTATATATACTATAGAGCTACTAGTAACTAGAATTAGCTATAGTACTTACCCTTAGCTCTTAGCTAGTACTTTACCTTTTTCCTTATTAGCTACCTCGACCTTGTATATAGCCTACGAGTCGCTATCCTTCTATAGGTACTTGTTTAGGTAGTTAGGCTTGTAATAGCCCTTCTTCCTATATCTATAGTATTTAACTAAAGATAGGTCTCGACTAGGCTTCGAGTCTTTAGTCTACGTAGGCTTCTTGCCTACTTTCTTATCGTATCTATCCTACTCCTTACTACTACTATAGTTATTAAGGCGATACTTCTTCTTTAAACTACTATAGTCCTCGTTATCCTATTCTCGTTTCTTACTAGATAGTCTATTTAGTATCTCGATATAAGCCGCGAGCTATACTAGTTCCTACCTTAGCTCTAGAATAGTATAGTACTTAACGATAGCGTAGGCTATAACCTTTGCGAGTAGGTAGCGTATATACTACGCCTCGGTATAATCGCTTAGCTAATCCTCTAGGACTACGAGTTCGAGGGCAAAGTTCTAAACCGTCTAGTTCTTACGCTAACGTACTACCTTATACTCGAGGATTACGTCTAGTATACGATTTATAGGATCCCCTATATAGTTAACGTAGAAATCCTTAAAATCTTTGTAGGTATAAGTACCTAGGTCTTCGAGATCGTAGTTATTATACTACTTCTTATATATATCGCCTATAAGGTATATAATCCTATATAGCGTCTTACTATAGTTAGTACAATACGTATTTCCTAATAAAGCAAAGATTAAGGCTAGTTCCCTTAGGAACCTCCTTGCCTCTTTAATAGTATTATCCTTAAAGGGTTTTAGCTCCTTTAGTCTAGGCTTGCCTATCGTAATATCCGTAACCGCGTCTATTACGCTTAGCGTAGGCGCCTCGCTATATCTATATAATAGTATAATACTAAGACTAAGCTAAGAGGATAGGGTTCTTGTTAGGGGCTAGGTATATAGTAACGTATAGAACACCTACCTAACCGATAACATAGTAGGTAGTAGAACTAACAAGTGCCTCCTAAAAGGATTGCGTAGGGCGCTAGGTTAAAAAGGCTATGCGAGTTACGTACGTCTAGCGTGCGCCCCTAGCGCGCGCCGCTTAGCACACTTAGGGCTTAGTAAGGGACCTTACCTTATCGAGGTCCTTACAACTATCCCCTTTCTCCTAGTATAGCTATCCCTAGCTATAGACAAACCTAACTCCTCGTTAAGCTATCCTATCTACGCATTCCCTCGCGCCTCTAGTGCTCCGAATACGCTTAGCGTACGTTGCTACCTTAGGTAGCTCGTTACTACGCGAAAACTCTTCGTTATTATGTAGTAGAATTTTCATGTTTGCTACTAGTAACGTTACTAGGCAGGTCTAGCGTATTCCTAAGAACGTATTAATTGTTATTATTAGTAACTAGGTAGCCTATATATAAGTAGTATCTATAGTCTACCTAAAAACTTCCCCTATTTCTAAGCTTTCTACTAGTACCGTACTAGTACCTCGCTAGTACTACGCAAGCTCCTCTTACGTTCTAACTAACAATTTTTATACTACTCTTAGTATAGACCTAGCTAGTATCCTAGTTGCGGTACGCAAGCGCCCTACCGCTAGTCCTACTACCCTAGTCACGGCTAGCAAGCGCTTTAGGCCTAATATAGAAGGTTGTAGTAGATACTTCTAGTATATAACTACTAATAGTAAGAATAATCCTCGCGCGCTCCTCGTACGCGTCTCGCAACTAACCCGCTATAGAGGATCTAAATAATGTATACATTAGAGGTAACATGTACCCTACTACTAAGAAGAAGTACTAGAGATGCGCTAAGGGGCATTACCCCTATGAGCTAGTCATAGTACTATACCTCGTCGCGCTACTTTAGCGTATACGTATAGCTTGCGCTAAGCGCGCTACTTACGACCTAGACGACCCCAAGTACGGGGGTAATCCTATCTAGGCCTAGATTAGCCTCGACGAGATCTAGTAGCGCCTAGATGTATATGTAGACTATACGTATCGCTTTCTCTTCGCATGCGTCGCGTCTACTAACCGCCTAGCTTTCCTAGAGGTTAAGAAATCTCTAAATAGCTACTACCGTAACAAGAACAAGATTACTAGTAACGGTACGCTACTAAAGCGCAACCGCGGCGCTAGTATCGCGCCGGCGACCGCCAACGGTCTAGACCTAGTAGCTATCCTAGAGCATATTAATATTAACCTCTCTAGGCTAGTAGAAATCGGCCGTTAGGTACGCATTATCCCTATACCCCTATCGCCTATTGAGCGCATACTAACCGCGATAGAACCTCGCCCTAAAGGGGGTATATACTACTATAGTAGTAGTCGATACTACTATAGGCTTTCTACCTATACCTAAGCCTAAGTAGGATAAGGGTTCTAATAGTTACGAGAGTAACTAGCTACTTGTAGCTAGTTAGTAGGTTATACGCCTATAGCGCGTAAGCGCTACGAACGCATGATTTCTTTTTGTTCTAAGCTAGGCTAAACGCCCCTATTAATAGCGAAACGAGTGTATATCTATTAACCTTGTCTTATCTTATTCTTATGTTCTCCGACTACGTCTCGCTTACGCCTTAAATACATTAAGCGCCGCTAAGTCTTCTATATGTTCTACTAGTTCCTAAGTGTTATATTCTTCTAGCTAGCCTACCTACTTAACAAGGTAGTAAGTCTCTCCCTTCTATACCTTCTTCTTTACGATTTCTTCTACGCGCTACTTATTCGTATCCTCTACGACTAGTATACTAACCTTATGCTCCTCGCCCTCGCGCCCTTTCTATAGCTTAAGTAGGGATATATAGAAAACATTATAGATTCTCGTACAAGTAGGCAGCGCTAAGCGATACGCCTACGCTCCTACTATATCGATAATGCGAAACGGGCCGAGATACTTTAGGCTAAGCTTCTTCTTTAGTAGATCTAGTCTAATATTCTTAGATAACAATAGTACTAAATCGCTAATACTATACTTCTAAGCCTTGTAGTTAGTATTATAGTACTTAGCTTAGTATTCCGCTATAGTCTTCTAGCGCTACGCAAGCGTCTCGTATACTTTTCGTAGTCTTTCCGTAGTATCGATCGCTACTAGTACCCTTCCTTCGGACAGCTCGTCCCGAGCTATAGGCAACGATATAGGAGTAACATCCGGATTATATCTATATAGTATGCGGAAGGGGCTTATGCGTAGTGTAGGGTATATACTATTGTTATACGCGAACTCTACCTACGAGAGCTAAGACGCCTAGTCTACCTAGTTATTAGAATAATAATATCTTAGGTACTGTTCTAGCGTCTAGTTAGCACGTTTAGTCTACCCGTCGGTCTACGGATAGAACGCTATACTAAGCTTACGCTTTATATACGTCTCGTAGCAAAAGTCGCTTTAAAACTAACTAGTAAATAGAGACCCTCTATTACTAACTATTCTAGCTAGGATTCCAAACCTTCTAACTACCTCTCTTAGGAAGATATCTACTAGCTCTACTACTATGCACTTCTTTATAGTAGGTACAAAGAGGCTTATCTTCGTATAGCGATCGACTATTACGAGTATCGTAGTATAGATATAGGTACCGAGCTTACTTAGCGGTAGATCGGTAATGAAATCCATTGTTAGCTCTTGCTATAGCCTAGTAGGCATTGGTAGCGTAGCCAACTCGCCATATAGGCGATAGCGCCTCGCCTTCGACCTCTAGCATATCGCGTAGGTAGAGATATACTCCGAAACCTCCTAAGCTAACCCCGGCTAGATATATTTCCTATATATTAGCTCAACTATCTTAGCTTAGCCGAAATGTCCTATAAGGGGATTATCGTAGTATATGCGCATTACCTACGTTCTTAACGCGAGGTCCTTAGGCATATAGATCGCCTCGCCTTAGAAGAGGATGTCCTCTCGGATAGAATACTCCTCGAAGGTACCGGTCTCCCTAGTAGCCTCGTATAGCTCCTTTGCTATAGGCTCTAGCTACTATAGGGTACGTATAAAGCTAAGTAGTAGGTCTAGTACCTAGTAGTAGGGTCTATTATCCTTAACTACCGTAGCCGCGACTCTAGCTAGGTAGTATACGAAGCTATTACGCTTCGTATACGTTATTACTACCTTTTGTATAGAGATACATATTATAGTAGCTCGCTTT
>LFZO01000870.1:3243-20207 GCA_001578225.1 Pseudocercospora musae
ATAAAAGCTAAGTTAGAAGAAGAATATAAGGACAAGCCGTATCCGTTATAGAACAATACTAGTACTTATCGCTTTAGTAGTCAAAAGCTAGTAGATAGATACTTCGCTTTATACGTTTATAAGACCTATAAAGCTAGCGACTATAGCGTAAGGAATTGCCCTTTAAAGAAGCCTCGCAAGACGGCTAATACTACTTAATAAGATTAATAGCTATTACTATATAATAAGGCTCTTCTTATTAACGGTATATATAATATAGAAGACTATTAGAATAATAGCGTAACTCGTCCGAATACTAGCCTCAATTATAACGTTACTACTATAATAATACTACTACTATAGTAAGGCCTATTTATGCCTTCTTTATAGTATTCTCTACTATAGTATTATCTAGACAAATACCTACTAGAAGCCCTTGTCTATATTATTACCTATAGTACTAACATTAGCTTCGAAGCCTTACAAAATAATAGGTATCGGTTTAATCCTATAAAGCGCTCGAGTAACTATACTTTAGCGTTACTAGATCTACTTAAGATAAGCTATTAAATAGCTAACGAATTAGACAACTACTAGTTAACTAAAGTATAGGCTTCTAATAGCTATATCCTAGTTATATTACCTTAAGGTTTAGTACCTAAGTATAATAGTAGCTTCCGTTCTATTTACGACCTATCGTTTCTATAAGGATACTCTATTAACGATAGTATTCTAAAGGCGTATAGCGCTATCTCCTATATATTATTTAAGAACATTATTAATATAGTTTCAAGCTATAGCAAGGGTACGATTATTATTAAGCGAGACGTTAAAGTAGCCTTCCGCAATGTACCTATAGTACTTTACTAACGTTACCTATTAGCTATCGAATAGTAAGGGTATTATTATATAGATAATCGCCTACTATTTAGTATACGTACTTCGCTATAGATCTTTAACCTATTTGTAGAAGCCCTTTATTAGCTACTAGAATAGCGCTTACTATATTTAGAAGTACGAATATTCTACTACTTAGACGACTTTATATTTATTATACTACCTAGTAATAATTAGCTTACTATAGTCGAGCTCGTAAAGTACGCCTAGATTAACCTTATAACCGAGCTTAGTATACTATATAACGATAAGAAGGACGCTAGGGGCTTCGTAGTTAAAGTTCTAGATATAGAACTAGATACTTAATCTATAGTTACTAGGCTATTAAACGATAGGCGCTCGAGAGTAGTAGCTATTATTAACTAGGCTCTATAAGCGTCGTTACTATTAATAGAATAGGTCTAGTAGTTATTAGGTTATCTATCTTAGTACGCTCGAGTAATACCTCTTAGTAGAGCGTTTAATACTAAAGTATAGCTATTCTTAGTAGCCTTTAATTAACGCTATAATATTAAACGTCGTATTCTAACTATAGTAAAGAACGACCTATAATAGTAGCTTTAAGCCCTTAATTACTATAATAGCTCTCGTATTATTAACCCTTCGAGATTACCTTAGCTATACCTATTTACTAACGCCTACGACTATACTATAGTAAGCTTTTAGTACTATAGAAGTAACGGCGACTAGTCTAATAACGTCTATAAGGTCTTAATATCTAATACCTTCGCTTATTACAATAGTAAGGAAGATATTTAGATAACTAAGATAAGGGTAGTCCTTTACTCGTTTAAGAAGTAGAGCTAGAAGTAGTCTAATTATTACCTTACTATCTATATATATAATCGTACTACTTACTATATCTTCTTAAAGTATACTATCGGTATAGAAGTAGATATCGACTTACTACGTAAAGCGCTTCTTATTATACTATAGTACAATATTATCGTTAACTCCTTATAGCTCTACTTAGTAGATAACGCTCTAGCTAATATACTATCGTAACTTAACTTTACTATAGCTTCCGCTTATTATACTAATCTCTTATAGATAATAACCGAGACGAGCTAGTAAACGATATTCTATAATAGTAGCTTAAAGAAGTTAAGCCAAAGTTATAGTAGTACGCTATCTTACTATACTATAGTCTCGCTTAAGATATAACGAGAGTCTCTTACAATTTAGTAATTAAGTAATATATAGTATAGTATATAGTAAACCTATACTAACCGTAGCCTTACTTAACGTCTAATCTATACGACTTTATTGTCTATAAGTTCTTTAGAAGATTAGCTATACTTAGTCGATCGCTCTATATCTATATCGATATCCTTCGTTCTATATACGTCGATCTATAGCTTCTACTATAGGCCTTCGAGGCTCCGATAATATAGCGATTATTACAAGGCGCCTTATACCTTAATCCGGTAACTAGTAGTAACTATAATCGCTAACCGATAACTAATACTATTCTCGAGGCTATCCTATTTAAAGGTCCTTATAATATAGACGAAGCTAACCTTAACGCCTACTAGTACCTTATATAGAAGGGCTTATTTAGAATAAAAGAGTTTATATATAGAGCAAAGAATATAGGCTCTAAGAGGTAGTTAATAGATAATATAATAAGGTCGGATATAGCGTTCTTATAATAACTATATAACTAGCTTATAGTATACCTTAAACGATTAAAGGTAGATACTCGAAGGTAAGGAGTTATTATTCGTATCGCTACTATAGGCTTACTAATATATACTATCTATTATATAAAGAAGCTCTTCGACTTCGATAGCTAACTACTAACGGCTCTATTATTTAAGCTATTAAATAGTACCTTTCTAAGGTATATAGTAGTTACGAGGCTATAGGCAAGACTAAAAGAGCTTAGATTAGAAGTATAGGACTACATAGGATACTCCGTAAGACAAGGCGGAGCTATTATAGTAAGACAATATAGTATATCCGACTACGAGTTATAATACCTTAGTAGATAGAAGTCGGATAGCTTTAAGAGATATATTAACTTAGCTAATAACTACGAAGCTATACTAGAGTTAAGTTAGAGGATATAAACGGGCTTTATAATACTAAGAGTTAGACTAAGAGATAATAGTTAATACCTAGTAGCCTCGTCGTTATCGTATTAATTACTTTTACTAGCGCTAAACGCTAGAAAGTAGCTTAATCGACTTAAATCGTTACTACTAGAGCCGGCTTAACTCGCTAAGTAGCTAGGCTTCGCTTAGGCCTTCTACGCTACTTGTTTACTTACTAGAGTATAGCGTAGTAGCGCCTATATCCCTATAATAAGATCCCTTTTTATATACTAGTATATATAATAGTAACGAAGGCTATAGTATATAGATAGGTAGGTCTATATACTAGGAAGAGATAACGGCTTCCTCCCTTCTAAGGGGAACTTAGTATCCTTTATCTACCTACTAGCTAGCCTAAGGTACTATATACTACTAGTACCCTCCTACTATATCCTTATCTTATAGATAGTATACGTATTTACGTCGCTTTTAGGCCTTCTATACTACTTGTTTACTTACTAGAGTATAGTATAGTAGTACCTATATTCCTATAACAAGATCCCTTTTTATATAATAGTAACGAAGGCTATAGTATATAGATATAACTATTTAAAGGATAATCTTAATAAGGGCTTTATTTAAGTATCTATCTTATAGTACTTATTACTAGTACTATTTATTAAGAAACCTAGTAGGGATCTATAGTTCTATCGAAATTATTGTAAGCTAAATAAGATTACTATAAAGAATAGATATCTAATCTCCTTTATCTAAGAGACGCTCGATTCATTAAGTAAAGTAGTAGTATATACTAAACTAGATATTATCTTAGTATTTAATTAACTCTATATTAAACTAGGCTACGAATAGAAAATAGCCTTCTATACTCGTTATAGCCTCTTTAAATATAAGGTTATACTATTTAGACTTTGTAATATACTATCTATCTTCTAGTAATACATTAATAGTATTCTCTAACTATTCCTTAATATATTCTATATAGTATATCTAGATAACGTACTTATCTACTCTAATTTAATCGAGGAATACCGTTACTACGTTTATTAAGTAATAGATATACTCTTTAAAGCTAGGCTATATACTAATATATTAAAATCGGAATTCGAGGTAATAATAGTTAAGTACTTAGGCCTCGTCGTTAGTATTAATAGTATCTATATAGATAACGTAAAGATTAATACTATACGTAACTAGCCTATTCCTACTAATATTAAAGATATATAGTCCTTTCTTAGCTTTACGAACTTCTACTATTACTTTATCTATAACTTTATATAGATTATAAAGCCTATAGTTCTATTAATATATAAGAATATATCCTTTATATAGATAGTAGTCTACTAAGATTCCTTTAAGCGACTTAAAGTTATATTCGTCTCTATACTAGTATTAGCTTACTATAACCTAGATCTACTAGTAATAATCGAGACTAATATCTCTAATTATATTACTACTAGTATTATATCCTAACTATATATCGATAGTATATAGAAGCCTATTACTTACTTCTTAAAGAAGATAACCCCTACTAAATATAATTATAAGATCTATAATAAAGAACTCCTTACTATTATTAAGGCCTTCGAGTTATAGAGGCCTAAATTAAAAGATTACTAATCTAATAAAGAGCCTATCTATATTATTACTAATTACTATAATCTATAGTTCTATATATCTACTAAGTAACTTAATCGTTACTAACCCTACTAGAGTAAGTTCCTTAGTAGATTTAATTTCGAAATTCTATATTATTCTAGTAGATAAGGAGCTAAGCTAGATTTACTTATATACTACTCTATCGATCTATCTTTATTAGCTAAAGATCTATATATTAAATATAACTATTAGCTTATACTAAAGCTATACAACCTAGTATTAGATCTCCGAACTACTATATATAAAATCTTTTCGTTAGGGTTAGGATTAGGATTAGCGTTAGGGTTAGGATTACGTAACCCTAAGGTAAATAACTATAGATCTCGAAGAAATAGACGATTTTACGACTTTTACGTTTCTTACAATAATAACCCTTAGGGTTAGGGTTAGGGTTAGGATTAGGATAAACCTTATTTTACGAAAGCCGATATCGATATAACGAGTAATAATATAGTTATATTTACTATAGAATCTCTTAATACTAAGACCTTAATTAATACTAAGATTATTACTAAGTAAATTCGAGATATATCGATTAAAGATATCCTCTTCTAATAGATAAAAGGATATCTTAGTAGTAGATCGGATCCTTTAAATAATCTTCCTTTATTATCCTTAGACTATAAGATTAAAGATAATCTTCTATTCTACTATAATTATCTCTATATACTAGGAACTAAGGAGATAGATAAGTTACTCTATATCGATATTATCTATATATATTACGACTATTCTACTACTAGATACTCTAGTATTATAAAGACATTCTATCTTATTAGCTATAGCTACTTCTACCTATAAATATATAAAGATATTAAACGATATATTAGTATCTACTATACCTATCTCTAAACTAAATTATTAAGGTAGGTAAAATAGGGACTTCTTCGATTCCTATCTATACTAACTACTTAATAGAAGAGTATAACGATAGATTTTATTACTAGTCTATCTAATAGTTCTAGCTATAACTCGATTCTTATCGTTATCGATTAACTAACTAAGATATAGTACCTTATACTATTTATATATAAGGAAGGTTACTTAAATATATAAGTAGTTACTAATATCTATTTTACTTACGTCTAGAAGCTTTATAGCCTTCTAGATACTATTACGTTTAACTAAGGTATATAGTTTATTTCTAAGTTCTAGAACTACTTATATAAGTATCTATATATTAAGTATAATCTATCGACTACTTACTACCTATAAACTAATAGATAGACTAAGTACTTAAACGAAGTTATTAAGGGATACCTCTAATTATACGTAAACTACGAATAAGATAACTAGAGTCTATAGCTTCCTATTACCGAGTTTGTAATAAATAACGTATCCTCTAAGACTACTAGACTATCGCTATTCTAAGCTAGTTATAGCTATAATCTATATCTTAGAAGTAAGCCTTTAACGTTACTAGAAGAAGACCTACTACTTAACTATAATACTTAAGCCTAGATCGACTACTTATAAATCCTCGAAATCTATCTTATTAAGTAGATAAGATATTAATAGTCTCGTATAGAAGACTCTACTAACTAATATCGCTAATCTACTCCTATCTACTATATTAGTAATAAGATCTTCCTATTACTTAAAGGAATAAGTACTAACTAACTAAATACTAAGCTTAATATTAAGAAATCTAGACTATATAAGATTATTAAAGTCGTATTACTATATATATACTAATTAAAGTTACCTAACTTAATATATATATATAACGTCTTTTATATCTCGTTACTAATCCTAGTACTAAAGATAGATATATCTAGTTAATAGTATAAGCCGCCCCTACCGCTAGTTATCGATAGAGATAAGGAATAGGAAGTAGAGAAAATACTAGATATAAAAGGAAAGAGTAAGAATATCTAGTATAAGGTAAAATAGATTAGATATAATAAACCGATATAGGAAGTTACTAAGAACGTTACTAATATACTAGAAGTAGTAGAAGACTATTATACGTAATATCTATATAAACCGCGACCGCTACGTATTACTAACTCTACGACGCTAATATAACTAAGTACTCTACTATTAGTTACTATAATCGTAATACTCTAATAAGTTAATAAAGTACTATAGACGTTATCTACGAAAGGGAGGAGTACTATTACGATCTTAGCGACTTATATATAAAATTTAAGATTACGTAACTTTAGATTACGTAATCTCAAATTACGTAACCCGATATTACGTAACTTAATATCTAAGGTATCTATTAAGTAGACTATAGTCGCTTCTATAAGAGAGTTTCTTCCTTTTTCTTCTTTAACTCGTTATTAATTTAGATAGCCTCTTAATTAATATCTTAATATATTTCTAGGAAGGTATATTCGTATCTCCTATACTTATAGGTACTAGCGCCTTAGCCTAGGAGTTAGATATATTTTCTTACTCCCTTTACTCTTTATATATAGTATATATATAGTCTATACTTAAGAGTTAAAAATAGTAAGGTTATAGCTTTCTCTATAGTTAAGAGAGAGGATTTACTATTCTAGGATTTACTAGGTTTAATCTCTTAACTCTATAGCTTAGAATATATACTTCTTAAAAGCGTTATTTTTATAGAAATATATCCCTCTCTACTCTAATTAAATTATAAGAAGCCTCGATATTTCCTTATAGCTTTAGGATTAATTTCTACTATAGAGAGGCTAGACTTTTTAGAAATATCTATTTTTAGCTATTTTGAGGATATTTACAATAGCTAGATACTTCCCTAAACTACCTATAGTATCGTTCTAGTACTAGAGACTAGCTATATATATATAATCTCTTATAGGAGATACTATCTACCTTTCTATAGTATAAATCTATTAAGAACTACTATACTCTCTAGTCTCTACTAGTAAAGACTATAATCTTATATAGTTTAATACTCGCTACGAGAATCGTAAATATACTCTATAGATCTATAAGAAAGTACTTCTATACTAATAGAAAGCTCTTCTATACTAATAGAGTAATATCCTTTATAGTACTTACTTATAGATACTATAATCTTATCTAGTTCGATCTCTACTATAATAAGTATATAAATACTCTATAGACCTCTAAGAGAGTTCCTCTTATATACTATAGAAAAGCTACTACTAGATAGAAGTTATAATTCCTTAATAGAGCTATATAAATTATAGAATCTAGTACTACTATAAACTTAACGAATAACGAGGCTCTAATTAAGCTATAGAAATCCTTCCCTAATTAACTATCCTAATCCCTAACTATATTCTAACTACTATCTAAGTATACTATCTACTTCCTATTTAGGAAGATTATAGAAAAGGGGTATAGCTAGAATAGCTTAGTTATTAGTCGATATTACTAAGCTATACTAACTAATAAGTTAACTATATAGAAAAAGGGGACTAGGATAGTAGACCTACGATTATAGTACTATAATTAATATATTATCTAAGATCTCTATCTAGGAAAGGAATACGAATATAATTACTAGAAGACTTATAATAGCTAAGTATAGTTAAATTAGTCTATTATAATAATACTAATAGTAATAGTTACTCTATTATAGTAATAAAAATAAGTACGAAACTAGTAGAACTCTAATACTACTATTAAGGAGAACGATAGTAATATCGAGAATAATCCTAATTATTAATATTATAAGAAAGATAATAGTATAAAGTATAAGAAGTAAATTACTTACTACAATTAGCTTATCTCTATAAAAGACTAAGTAGATTAAGTAACTCTAATAATTTTATTCTACTACTAGTTATCTATATTAATAAGTACTACTATATCTATCTCTCTTATTAGGCTATTAATAACTATAGTAAGTTCTTTAGTAATCTTTAAGATCTTATTAGCTATATTATAGTTCTCTAAATAAGATAGATATTATCTTAAGTATTCGTAGTTACTATCTATTATCTAGGTAATATATTTATTCTATAATTATTGTCCGAACTTTAGTCTAGAATATAGCTTATAATAAGAGCTTCTTCTATACTAAATAATATAGCTTCTACTATCTAATATATTATATCTTAGAGACCTTCCTTATATTAGTTATTAAGAAGATTCTATAAGAATAGAAGGATCGAGCTAGATATACTAAACTATTATTTAGTAATAAAATTAACTAATAAGTTATTATTACGATAGTATAGAGTCTACTATCGCTATAAATAAAATAAATAATAAGACTCTAATTAAGCTATAGAGATCCTTTTCTAACTAACTATCCTAACTTCTAACTATATTTCTAACTACTATTCTAGAGGCCTTCGTCTAATCCTAACTAATCCTAATAGCTATCTCGATATACTATCTATCTTTTACTTAGTAAGATTATAGAGAAGAAGTAGAGCTAGAATAGCTTAGATATTAGTTAGTATTACTAAGCTATACTAACTAATAAGTTAGCTATATAGGAAAAGGAAGACTAGGATAGTAGACCTATAATTATAGTACTATAAATAATATACTATTCGAGACCTCTATTTAAGGAAGGAATAAGAATATAATAATTAAAAGAATTATTTTAAATTCTTATATTACTCTACTATTCTACCTACTAGATAAGTAGCTATCCCTATCTACCTTTAAAGATAAAAGCCCTTAGTCTATAGCTTCTAGTATAAATCCTTCCTTTCCTTCCTACTATATAGGATTCTATTCCTACCTTTTATATCTAGTTAGGCTATAGGATATAGAGAGGATCTCTATAGCTCCTTCCTCTTACTAGGCTCCTATCCTTACCTTCTACCTTCCTCCTTTTCTAGTTCCTCCTTTATAAGAAAGAACTACTTAAGAAGGCCCTTCTTAGGATTAGGGATAGGATTAGGATTAGGATTAGGATTAGGACTAGGAATAGCTTTACTCTAAATAAAGCTATAAAGAAATAGAAATAAGAATATTATATAGAGTCCTAAATAAATAATAAAGTAGTTTTACTACTCTTATAGAAATAAAAAAGTAGTTTCGTCTATTAAATACTCTTTAGGGACTATATAGGCTATCTCTATATATATTACTATAGTATAGGGTAATATTAGGCTACTAGATAGTCTCCTATCTATCGGATATAGCTAGTTCTATATCTAGACAAGTAGCTAAGATTATAGTATCTTAGTATAAGTACTACTATCTTAGAATAAGTACTAGTATATCTAGGTATTCCTTACTAGTCTTAGGTCCTAGAAGGTCTTCTATCTATCTATCTTAGTCTATTTAGACTATAGGAGACGTATTTCGTATCTCTATCTACTATCTAAGATATATAGTAGATAGAATAGTTCTATATCTAAGAGGCTATTTCCTAGTAGTCCTTGAATTCTTATTAAGTATCTATAGATAATATAATAGATAGATATTCCTTATACCTATAACCGGTAGTAGCTACCTCCTAGTTAGGGGCTAGAGGGAACTAGGAGGGAACTAGGAAGGAACTAGGAAAGGGACTATCGACTATCTACTAACTAACTATCGACTATTCCTTAACTAACTACTAATCGACTAATCCGACTATCGACTACTTCCCTAACTAACTACTAACTAAGTAGCCTAACTACTAACTATCTACTAACTATCTACTAACTAATAATTGACCGACTACTAACTATCTTCCTAATTAACTATCGATCGACTAATCTAACTATCGACTATTCCTTTAACTAACTATTAACTCACTACTAACTATCTACTAACTAACTACTAACCGACTACTAACTATCTATTAACTAACTACTAACTATCTTCCTAACTAACTATTAACTACTAACTAACTAATCTAACTATCGACTATCTCGATATACTATCTACTTTCTACTTAGTAAGGTTATAGAAAAGGAGTATAGTAAGGATAGCTTAGTTATTAGTTAGTATTACTAAGCTATACTAAGTAATAAGTTAGCTATACTAGGGAAGGACTAGGGCTAGGATAGATTAGTTATTAGTTAGTATCGCTAAGCTATACTTACTAATAAGTTAGCTATAGGAAGAAAGAAGTATAGCTAGAATAGTAGAGAAGGACTAGGGCTAGGATAGCTTAGTTATTAGTCGATATTACTAAGCTATACTAAGTAATAAATTAGCTATACTAGAGAAGTACTAGGACTAGGATAGATTAGTTATTAGTTAGTATTACTAAGCTATACTAACTAATAAGTTAGCTATAGAAAGGAAGGATTATAATAGATTAGATACCTTAAGCTATCTATCTATAAGATATTAAGGATTATAGTTCTAAGAAGGAAGAACGAAGGCGATTACTAGAAGAACTATAATAGCTAAGTATAGTTAAATTAGTCTTTTATAATAACGTCGATAGTAATAGTTATCCTATTATAGTAGTAGATATTAGTATAAACCCTACTATATAGGAAGGATTAGGATTCGATCCTAATCCTTATCCTAATCCTTATATCTCTATCTACTATCTTGTTATTACTAGCGCCTTCTATAAGCCTCGACTACTATTAGATCGGTACTAGTACCTTCGACTAGATCCTTTACTTATTCCCTAACTATATAACCTTTATATTATATCGCTACTACTATCTAGTAGCTTTCCCCTTCGACTAGATCCTTTCCTTATTCCCTTACTATACGACCTTTACGTTATACTACTACTATTACCTAGTTACTTTTTCCTTTAACTAGATCCTTTACTTATCTCCTTACTATATAATCTTTATATTATACTACTACTATTACCTTATAGCTCTTCCCTTCGACTAGATCCTTTCCTTATCTCCTTACTATATAATCTTTATATTATACTACTACTACTATCTAGTTACTTTCCCCTTCGACTAGATCCTTTACTTATCCCTTTACTATATAATCTTTATATTATACTACTACTACTACCTTATAGCTTCCTTTACTTACTAGGTACTCGAGCTAACTACTAGTATTCTTAAGGAACCTTAATCCTAATTATTAATCCTCTCTTCTTTCTACTACTACTAACTAACCTTAAGTACTATTAGTTACTATTAGTTCTTTTAGATATCTCTTCTAACTATTCTTCTAGCCTTCCTAGTATTATATCCTTATTAGAACCTTTAGTACTCTCTATCTATTATCTCTCTAAGATTCTAGTTATAATTAGTAAATATACTTCTATCTAGATAGATCTTATATTTCTAGTCTACTAACTCTTTCCTTAGAAGCCCTTATAATAGTACTACTATCTAGTTTACCTATCGTATAGACTATTAATAATATAATCCTTATATCTATAACTAGTAGTAGCTACTTCCTAGTTAGGAACTAGAGAGAACTAGAAAGAAACTAAAAGGAAACTAGGGAAAGGACTACTAACTATCTACTAACTAACTATCGACTATTCCCTAATCGACTACTAACTAACCGATTTAACTACTAACTATTTCCCTAACTAAATACTAACTAACTAGTCTAACTACTAACTATCTACTAACTAACTATCGACTAACTACTAACTACTTCTCTAACTAACTACTAACTAACTAATCTAACTACTAACTATCCTCCTAACTAACTACTAACTAACTACTAACTAACTACTAACTATCTACTAACCGACTATTAACTAACTACTAACTACTTATTAACTAACTACTAACTACCTTCCTAACTAACTACTAACTATCGACTAACTAATCTAACTACTAACTATCTTAGTATACTATCTATCCTCTACTTAGTAAGATTATAGAGAAGGAGTATAGTAAGGATAGCTTAGTTATTAGTTAGTATCGCTAAGCTATACTAAGTAATAAGTTAGCTATACTAGGAAAGGACTAGAGCTAGAATAGATTAGTTATTAGTCGATGTCGCTAAGCGATACTAACTAATAAGTTAGCTATAGAAAGAGAGAAGCGTAGCTAGAATAGTAGAAAAGGACTAGAGCTAGGATAGCTTAGTTATTAGTTATTATCGCTAAGCTATACTAAGTAATAAGTTAGCTATACTAGAAGAGGACTAGGGCTAGGATAGATTAGTTATTAGTCGATATCGCTAAGCTATACTAACTAATAAGTTAGCTATAGAGAGGAAGGACTAGAATAGGTTAGATAGCTTAAGCTATCTATCTATAAGATATTAAGGATTATAGTTCTAAGAAGAGAGAACGAAGATAATTACTAGAAGAACTATAATAGCTAAGTATAGTTAAATCGATCTATTATAATAACGTTAATAGTAATAGTTATCCTTTTATAGTAGTAGATATTAGTACGAGTCCTACTATATAGGAAGGATTAGGGTTCGATTCTAATCCTTATCCTAATCCTCGTATCTCTATCTACTATCTTATTATTACTAGTATCTTCTATAAGCCTTAACTACTATTAGATCGTTACTAGTACCTTCGACTAGATCCTTTACTTATTCCCTAACTACGTAATCTTTACGTTATACTACTACTATTACCTAGTAGCTTCCTCCTTTAACTAGATTCTTTCCTTATTCCCTTACTATATAACCTTTATATTATACTACTACTACTATCTAGTTACTTTCCTCTTTAACTAGATCCTTTACTTATTTCCTTACTATATAACCTTTACGTTATACTACTACTACTACTACCTAGTAGCTCTTCCCTTCGACTAGATCCTTTTCCTATTCCCTTACTATATAACCTTTATATTATATTACTACTACTATCTAGTTACTTTGCCCTTTAACTAGATCCTTTACTTATTCTCTTACTATATAACCTTTACGTTATATTACTACTACTACCTCGTAGCTTCCCTTACTTATTAGATACTCGAGCTAACTACTAGTATTCTTAAGGAACCTTAATTCTAATTATTAATCCTTCCTTCTTTCTACTACTACTAACTAACCTTAAGTACTATTAGTTACTATTAGTTCTCTTAGATACCTCTTTCGACTATTCTTCTAGCCTTTCTACTATTATATTCTCGTTAGAACCTTTAGTACTCCCTATCTATTATTTCTCTAAGATCCTAGTCGTAATTAGTAAATATACTTCTATCTAGATAGACCTTATATAGAGTATTTCTAGTCTACTAACTCTCTCCTTAGAAGCCCTTATAATAGCGCTACTATCTAGTTTACCTATTATATAGACTATTAATAATATAATTCTTTAGAAATACTATTATAATATAACGAAGCTAACTACTAGCTACTATACTACTCCTAGCTCTACTATATACTATATAGGAAAATACTAGAGTAGAGTAGAGGCCTACTAGTATATAGTAAGGCTCGTAGATATTTAGCCTAGCGAGAGTATACTTAATATTATATATAGATCTAGTCTCGCTAGCTTACTTATCTACAAAGTCCTTAGTAGAAAGAATTCTCCTATATTCTTTACTATTATAAGTAGTATACTACTTATATAGATAGATACTAAGCTTTACTACTACTTCCTAGAACTATATAGCTATTACTACTAGCTAGGCAATATTCGTAAGGCAAATACCTTTACTATAATTAAAGGCTTTTACTAACTAAGAGAATAGTTTCGATATTGTCCTAGTATATCTCTTCCTAAACTACTTCGAGCCTAATAGTTATCCTTAGATAATTACTTATCTTTAGATACTACTTATACTAGAAGCTTATATAGTTATCTAGTTTAATACTCTATTACCTAGTTAGTATACCTAGGATAAGCCTTACGATATAATCGCTACTAGCTAGTATATAGTTAGTTATAATACTAATTAGGGCATAATAGAAAAATAGATAATAGGTATAATACTATCTAAGATCGACTAGATAACTCTCGTAACTAGAGATAACTATACCTATCTCTAGAACGATTTACGCTAAATTATTATAGAGGATAGTAGTATACCTAGCCTATTCGTAACTATCTATAATCTATCGAACCTATTAATTAACTAGAATTAGATAGTCTAGAATATAATAAAGCCTACTAGTCTAGGAGGCTTACTAACTACTAGCGACCTTAACGTAGTATAGTAGTATACGATCTATAACGTCCTCGAGTATTCCGAATCTAGACTTAGATATTCTACTAGGTATTAGGCTAAGGTCTTTATATATAGTATATATATAGTCTATATCTAAATAGGGAAAATAGCGAGATTATAGCTTTCTCTATAGTTAAAGGATTAGGTTAGCTATTTTATAGTTTATAGGGTTTAATTTATTAACTCTATAGCTTAGAATACGTACTCCTTAAAAGTAGTATTTTTATAGAAATATATCCCTCTTTCCTCTAATTAAATTATAAGAAGCCTTAGTACCTCCTTATATCTTTAGAATTAATTTCTATAGTAGAGAGGCTAAACTTTTAAGATATACCTATTTTTAGCTAATTTAGGAATATTAATAATAGCTAGCTACTTCCTTAGAGTACCTATAGTACTATCCTAGTACTAGAGACTAGTCCGATATTTACTATAAGAATTATATAGATATTCTATAGATCTATAAGAAAGCGATAGGATAGTTTTATAGTACTTACTTATAGAGACTACAATCGTATATAGCCCGACGTCTACTATAGGAATCGTAGAGGTATCCTATAGATCTATAATAAAGCGATAGGATAGTTTTATAGTACTTACTTATAGAGACTATAATCTTAAGTAGTCTAATATCTACTATAGGAATCGTAGAGGTATCCTATAGACCTACGAGAAAGCGATAGAATAGTTTTATAGTACTTACTTATAGAGACTATAATCTTATATAGTCCGACTTCTACTATAGGAATCGTAGAGGCGCCCTATAGATCTATAAGAAGTAATAGGATAGTTTTATAGTATCTACTTATAGAGACTATAATCTTATATAGTCTAATATCTACTATAGGAGTTATAGAGATACTCTATAGAAGCGATAGAATAGTTTTATAGTATCTACTTATAGAGACTATAACCTTATATAGTCTAATATCTACTATAGAAGTTATAGAGGTATTCTAGAGATCTATAAGAAAGCTCTTCTATATCGATAGTATCTAGTATAGTATCTACTAGTAGAGACTATTATTTAATATAGTCCGATCTCTACTATAAGAATTATATTAATACTCTATAGATCTATAAGAAAGCTCTTCCTATCTACTATAGAAGGACTACTACTAGATAGGAGATATAAGCCCTTAATAGTACTATATATATTATAGAGTCTAGGATTACTCTAAACTCTATAAGTAATAGGGCTCTAATTAAGCTATAGAGATCCTTTCCTAACTAACTATTCTAACTTCTAACTATATTCCTAACTATTCCTAACTAACTACTAACTATCTACTAACTAACTATCTACTAACTACTAACTAATATTCTAACTTCTAACTATATCTACTAACTAGTCTCTAACTAACTACTAACCGACTACTAAGTAACTATTCTAACTACTATGTCTAATCCTAACTACTATTTTAGTATACTATCTATCCTCTACTTAGGAAGATTATAGGGAAGGTAGGGTTATTAAGCTCTACTAACTATTAAGTTAGCTATATAGAGGAAGGAGTATAGCTAGAATAGCTTAGTTATTAGTTAGTATCGCTAAGCTATATCGACTAATAAGTTAGTAGTATAGAAGGGGCTTTAGATAGTAGATCTACGATTATAGTTCTATAAATAATATACTATCTATAACCTCTATTCTAGGAAGTATAAATAAAATTATTAGGAGAATTATAATAGCTATATATAGTTAAATTAGTCTATTATTTATGCTATTATAGTAACGGAAATTAGTACGAAACTAGTAGAACTCTAATCTTACTAGTAAGGAGAGCGATAGTATCGTTAACGATAATCCTTATTATTAGTATTATAAGAAAGATAATAGTATAAAGTACTAAAAGTAAACTACTTACTCGAATTAGCTTACCTCTATAAACGACTAAGTAGTCGAAGTAACTCTAATAATTATACTATACTACTTTAGTAACGACTTATAGATAGTTATCTCTATTTACGACTACTACTATATCTATCTCTTAGCTAGCAAAGGAGAGTACCTATACGTAGTACTAGCTACGAACCTAGAGGTAGTAACGTTATCGTTATCGATAGAGCTAAATCTCTCCTATCTATAGTACTACCTAGGGAGGTACTTTTAAGGCGCCTAGGTAAAAGGAGTCTAGCTCTAAGGCGACTAGCTATTTAGAAAACTATCCGGACTACCTATCGAGCCTAGCGTAGCTATAACTAGTATAGGAACTAATACTAAGTCGATAGGCTAACCTTTCTAGGAAGGGAATCTATCCTAGGGATAAGGAACTAGTATAGTAACCTAGGACTAATTGTCCTAAAGAGAAGGGAGGAATAATTAAAGAGGAGGTTTTAATAACTACTTAAAGGAGGAGGGAATATAGAGGATAAAGTACTTAGTATATCCTATAGCCTATAGCCCCTAGGGGAGTATAGCCCTAGATTT
>LFZO01000871.1:0-16948 GCA_001578225.1 Pseudocercospora musae
CTATAGGTCTATATACTCCTAGTTTAGTATAGTCCGGCTTCTATAGTTTCTTTAGGACTACTATTATAGAGTATTTAAAGGGTTTAGGATAGTATCCTTATTATAGGCATACTATAAAGAACTTACATAGTATAGGTCTAAGTTCCTATCTATATTCCTTAAATATTAGGTTAATAATCTAACTAGGTCCTAGGGCTTTACCCTTAGGGAGCCTATTAAGTATCTTCTAGAGCTCTCCTATTCTAACTTCTACCTCTATCTAGAATAGGCTTAGGTAGGATATATTTTGTATATCTTCTAAGTTAGCTTCCTTCGGTTCTAGAAAGAAGTATTAGGCTAACACTTCTACTTTCCCTTAGTTTTCTATTTGTATTATACTATCTTTATCCTTAAGCTCTAGGAACTATAGAAGAGGATATCTTTATCCTATCCCTTCCCTAGCCTATCTCGCTAGCTTCTAGATCCTATTCGGGTCCTTAGTAATTTCTTTTACTATATCTCTCTAGCCTAGGTTTCTATCTTTCCTAATCTACTTTCCTTTAGCTTATAAGGCTACTAGGTATACTACTAGGTTCCCTTCTATTCTATCTTAGCTCTATTCCCTCTTTAGGTATCTTATCTTTTTTACTATCTTACTATACTCCTTTAACTAGGTTATTTTAGTATATTTGGATAGTTTAGCCTTTAGGATATCCTCCTAGACTATCTTAGTAAGTATCTCTTAGACCTCCTAGGCTATCGCATTACGCTATTATAGTATATCTATTATTCTAGTAGAGATTTCTTATATCTCCTTCTTTATCCTAGCCCTAATTTTGTCCTAGTCTATCTTTTTCTACTATAGTCTTTGTATCTAGACTCTAGTACTAGTCTAAGCCTATAGGATTATAGTTTGGATTAGTATATAGTCTAATCCTATTTCTATATCTATCCTTATCCTATATTCCTATATATTTTGTTAGATTCCTATAGTCCTAAATACTAGGTCTAGGGTTTAGTAGCTCCTAGGAGTCTCCTATATAATCGTACCTAGTTCTAGTAGTAGGTTAAGGGAGGCCTTTTCTATAATAGTAATAAGGTAGTCTACTACCTAATATTAGTTCTAGGTATTGTTTCCTTCCTACCTAGGGTAGTGTAAGTTAAAATCCCCTAGTAAGATAATCTCTTCTTCCTCTTTTCCCTTAGGTTACATCCTCTACTAGTAGAAGGATACCTAGGGTATAGTCTCTAGTAGGGCTATATAGGTTATAGTAGTTAAGGATATTAATCTACCTCTCTCCTATAAGGAGTCTAACTATAATTATATCTCCTTAGTATTATTTTGTATCCTATATTTGTATACTAATTTCCTTAGATACATATATAGTAATCCTTAGATATACTACTCCTAGGAGTATAGTATAATATCCTAGGTATACTACTGTATTCCTATTACTAGGGCTAATCCATAGTTCCTAGATTACTATTATCTAGTATTCTTTCGGATCTAGCTATTAGAGGAATAGGATTTAGATCTTGTCTATACTAAAGTTAGTATTGTACTATAGGATAGTAAGCTTCCCCTAGCTACTATTTATCCTAGGCGTTCTAGTATACCTATATGTCTTCTATCGCTTCGTAGCTCTAGCCTTAGCCTAGCTATCCTTCTTAGCCTATAGCTAGGGGGAATAGGGATAAGATCTTAGTATTCTATAATCTACCTACTAGGGTAATCGGGTTTGGACCTATTAGTCTCCCTAGTAGTCTTCTTAATCTATCGTCTATATCTAAGTCTAGGCTTATACTCCTTACTTTTCTCTTAGACCTAATAGTTATCTATCCTTTAGAGTCCCTTGGGTCTTTTAGGTAGGTTAGGTAATTCTAGCTCTTTATTTATTAGTCCCTAAACGTCCTTACTTTCGCAATAGCTACCTATTTTACCTTACATAATACTAACTATACTATATAGGTACCTTAATAGTTACTATATTTCCTTATAGTTCCTTAGTATTTGTCTATTCTATATAGTCCTACGCATTTTCTATATACCTATTCGGCTCTATAGTACTTTGTAATATGCCTAAATTATCCGTACTTTAGGTATTATATCGGTCTCTACTTCGGATTAAATTCCTCTATAGTAAGTAGAGTACCTTAGGATACGAGGCCTTTCTATATAATTTCCCTTACTTAAGCTAGGCTTTGTATATTTAGGATAATAGAGGAGTATATCTTGCCTTCTATAGCCCTTCGGCTTTTTAGCTATACTACTTAGGATATCCTAAGGTTTAGGTAGAGTCTTCCGTTTTCTTCCTAGATCTTACTAAAATAGCTTAGGTCCTTAGGGTTAAATCCTATAGCCCTAAAGCTATAGACTAGTACCTAGTATATTAGGGCCTCTACTATAGCGCTAGGGAGTGTCTTCTATTTTACCCTAGTTCGTTTATTAACTTGTCTTTAGTAGGTTTAGATACTATAAATATCCGTATATTACTACTCTCGAGTTTCTTAATAGTAATTACCCCTAGGTCTTTAAGTCCCTAAAGTATTTCTTAATTAGTAAGGCCTTTTATCTTTTCTTACTCTTCCCTATAGCCTACCCTTATAGTAATTATGTAACTTTTAAGGGAAATTCTCTATATACTTAGCGTAGCTAGCTAGCCTTAGGAGGTAGCCTATATCTACGTTCTCGGTTCGGGTATTTTCGTAGTAGTTTAGAGGTTCTATAGATAGGTTCGGAGGGTGTTTATAGTATCGGTATCTTTTAATTAGTATAGGAGCTAGGTCTAAGCCTACTAGAGGAGGGAGAGGAGGGATAGGAAATCTAGGACCTAGGGAGTATCTAGTGCCTTTTAGATATTATCTATTAGGGTTTGTAGGTTCTTTTAGATATTTCTATTCGTTTTTAGCTAATTAGGCTATTCTTTCGGGCCTTTAGGGCCTAGTTTAGATATTGGTTAGCCTTTAGTCTAGCTTTAGGATAGAGGCTAGATCCCTCCCTCCCTCTATCTTTCCTTAGGTCTATCGTCGCGGTATTGTTTCTAGAGAGGTATACTCGTGTCTCCTATACTCGTAGGCGCTAGCGCTTTAGCCTAGGAGTTAGATATATTTTCTCTCTCTTCTATAGGAGAAATACGTAGAACGTTAGATCTTTATATAGTCTAGTAGTTTAGATAGAGTATAACTATCCTAGTTAGCCTACTTTAGCCTATCTAGGGCTAATTAGTAGCGTTCCTTCTTCGTCCCTATAGAGTCTAGTATTATCTACTTTATTTTTTCCTAGATATACTCCTCTAGATATAAATACCTAGTATATCGTTTCTATTTAACTTACTACTTTCTCTCTATCTATTCCTTAGCTAAGTCTACCTTTATTCCCTCTATAGAATAGATATAAGGAACCTACCTAAAGATATAGTCGTAGTCTCTAACCTATTAGTCGTAGTCTCTAACCTATTAGTCGTAGTCTCTAACCTATTAGTCGTATTCTACGTATTCCTTAGTCTCGAATATATAGAGATTCCTCGCTTTAGGAATAGCTAATCCTATAGGTATAGACAATAGTCTAGCGAGAGTTATATTTAGCTAAATACTTCCTTAATCTATATAAAGGAAGGCTTCCTATACTATATTAGCTATCCTTTTCCTAAGATAGACTAATTCGAGGTACTACTTAGCCTATTTAGCTTGTTCTTCCTTATACTAGAGCTAGACTACTAGGGTATCGTCGTCTAGGTCTTCTTTAATATTACCCTATTCCTCGTCGCTATCGATGGTATCCCCTAGCGAGTCGTTAGCTAGGATAGAGGAATTATTATCCTATTTAGTATTAGGAAAGTTTTCCTAGTTATTGTCCTAGCTAACTAGGTTCGATACTAAGGCCTTTGCTTTTTTCTATACTATTTTAAGTACTATATAGTATACCTTAGAAGAGTAATTTATATATAAAAGAGGTATATAATATATAGTATATAGTACTCGATTAGAACTACTCTAATTACTAAAGGAGAAAGGAAAGAGAGATATCTAGAGAGAAGATATATACCTATAGGCTAAGAAGGGCCGAGATAGCCTATCCTAGCCTATCTCGACTCTAGATAGGCTAACTAGGCCTATATTCGTAATAGATTCGGTCTAACTTACTCTACTTTTAACTAGTAAAATTCGAAAGAAGTTATATTTAAGAGTTTTCCTTTTAAGGAGTATTTTAAATATTGTATACTAGATTTAGTATATTTAAGCTATAGGCGATTCTATTAGACCTAGAATCCTAGAAATCTAGGTTAACTCCTAGGGATTTGGCCTAAGTTATACTATTTTTAGCTATTTAAATTCTTAAGTTTTTATATCTAAGAATCCTTACTTTAAGGACTATTATAAATATTATAAACTTTATTTAGTACATTTCAAGCTATAAGCGATGCTATTAGACCTAGAATTATAGAAATCTAGCTTAATTCCTAAGGATTTAGTCTAACTTACTCTAGCTTTAGCTATTAAAATTCGAAAGGATTTGGATTTAAGGGTTCCCCCTTTTAGGACTATACTAAAGATTATAAACTAGACTTAGTACATTCTAAGCTATAGGCGATTCTATTAGACCTAGAGTCCTAGAAAGCTAGATTAGCTCCTAGGGATCTAGTCTAAGTTGTCCTACTTTTAGCTATTTAAATTCTTAAGGGTTTAGATCTAAGGATCCTCTCTTTAAGAGCTTTTCTAAATATTAGAAAATAGATCTAGTACATTTCAAGCTATAGGCGATACTATTAGACCTAGAACTATAGGAATCTAGCTCAGTTCCTAAGAATTTAGTCTAACTTGTCCTACTTTTTACTATAAAAAATCTAAAGGGTTTAGATCTAAGCCTATCCCCGTTAGGACTCTTCTTAATACTATATACTATATTTACTACTTTTTAAAGTATAGGCGATACCGTTTAGCCTAGAATCCTAGATATCTAGCGTAATGATTAAGGATTGAGTTTAACTTGTCCTACTTTTAGCTATTAACATTCTAAACGTTTTAGATCTAATAGTTCTCCCTTTAAGGACTATTCTAAATCCTATATACTAGATTTATTATATTGAAAGCTATAGGCTATACCGTTAGACCTAGAATCCTAGAAATCTAGATTAATTCCTAAGGATTTAGCCTAACTTGCTCTACTTCTAGCCCTTTGAATTCTAAGGGTTTTAGACCTAAGGGTCCTTCCTTTACGGACTATTCTAAATATTATATACTACATTTAGTATATTTCAAGCCTTAGGCAATACCTTTAGACCTAGAGTCCTAGAAATCTAGATTAATTCCTAAGGATTCGGCCTAACTTGCCCTACTTTTAGCTATTTAAATTCTTAATAAGGATCTACCCTTTAAGGAATATTCTATATATTATATACTAGATTCGGTATATCTCAAGCTTTAGGCATTACCCATAAACCTAGAATCCTAGGAATCTAGGTTAATTCCTAAGGATTCGATCTAACTTGCTCTACTTTTAGCCGTTTAAATTCTTAATAAGGATCCTCCCTTTAAGAACTATTGTAAATATTAGATCCTAGATTAAAAAGAATTTAAGCTATAGCCGATATCGTTAGACCTAGAATCCTAGAAATCTACGTTAATTCCTAAGGATTTAGCCTAAGTTACTCTACTTTTAGCTATTTAAATTCTTAAGGCTTTAGATCTAAGAGTATCTCCTTTAGGGACGATTCTTAATATTCTATACTAGACTTAGTACATTCTTAGCTATAGGGAATTTCGTTAGACCTAGGATCCTAAAAATCTATCTTAATTCCTAACGATTCGGCCTAAGTTACCTTAGGATTAGCTATTTAAATTCTTATAGGTTTAGATCTTAGTATTTCCTCTTTAAGGACTATTCTAAATATTATAATTTTATCTAGTAGACTTACTACATTTTAAGCTATAGGCGATACCGTTGGGCCTAGTGTCCTAGAAATCTATCCTAATTTTTAAGGATTAAGTTTAACTTGCTCTACTTTTAGCTATTTAAATTCTAAACGGTTTAGAGCTAACGGTCCCTCCGTTAAGGAATATTCTAAACATTATATACTAGGTTTAGTAAGTTTAAGTTATAGGCGATACTACTAAACCTAGAATCCTAGAAATCTATAATAATTCCTAAGGATTTAGCCTAACTTGTCCTACTTTTAGCTATTTGAATTCTTAGTTAGGATCTATCCTTTAAGGAATATTCTAAATATTATATACTAGATTCGGTATGTTTAATACTATCGCCGATACTATTAGACCTAGAATTGTAGAAATCTAGCTTAATTCCTAAGGATTTAGTCTAACTTGCCCTACTTTTAGCTATTTGAATAATTAATAAGGCTCTCCCCTTTAAGGACTATTCTAAATATTATATACTAGACTAAGTCTAGCTAAGGGTTTTAGTAATACCTTTAGACCTAGGATCCTAGAAATCTACCTTAATTCCTAAGTATTTAGTATAACTTGCCCTACTTCTAGCTATTTAAATTCTAGAGGTTTTAGATCCAAGGATCCTCCCTTAAAGGACTATTCCTAATATTATATACTAGATTTGATCTATTTCAAGCTAGAGGCGATTTCGTTAGACCTAGAATCTTAGAAGTCTAGGTTAATTCCTAAGAATTTAGCCTAACTTGCCCTACTTTTAGCTATTTGAATTCTTAATAAGGGTCTATCCTTTAAGGACTATTCTAAATATCAAATACTAAATTAAATGGATTTCAAGCTATAGGGGATACCGTTAGACCTAGAGTCCTAGAAATCTAGGTTAATTCCTAAGGATTAGCCCTAAATTGCCCTACTTTTAGCTATTTAAATTCTTAATAAGAGTCCCTTCCCTTAAGGACTATTCTAAATACTATATACTAGATTTAGTACCTCTTAAGGCTTAGGCGATTCTACTAGATCTAGAACCCTAAAAATCTAGATTAATTCCTAACGATTTAGTCTAACTTGCCCTACCTTTAGCTATTCTATTAAAATTCGAAAGGGTTTAGATTTAAGAGTTCCCCCTTTAAGGAAGCTATATTTCTAGGTTTCTAGACCTAAAGGTATCGCCTATAGCTCAAAATATACTAAGTCTAGTACTTGATTCTTAGAACAAACCTTAAAGGAGGGATCCTTGGATTTTTTCCGGTTTTAAAAAATCTAGGACAACTTAGCCTAATTCGTAAGCTAAGACTTAGCTATTACTATTAGTCCTTAAGAAGATAAAGTAGAATTCATTCTCGTCTTTACGTCTTCTATATATAGTATAATACGCCTGTAATACTAGGAGATATTACGAAACTAGGCGATTTTCTAAATTCATTAACTCTATACTAGAATTCTAAGCCTTAGATTAGTATTAAACTTAGTCTATTGATTTTCTCGTACATAGACTCCTTAAATCTAGTCTCTTTTACTACTTAGTATAGGTACTTCTCGTAATATACTAGATAAAAGATAGTTGTCTCTAAAACCTTTAAAATTTAAATAGCTAAAAGTAGGACAACTTAGACTAAATCCTTACGAATTAAGCTATATTTCTAGGTTTCTAGCCCTAATAGTATCGCCTATAGCTCAAAATATACTAAGTCTAGTAGTTAATTCTTTGAACAAACCTTAAAGGAGAGATCCTTAGATTTTTTCCTCTTTTAAAAAGTCTAGGATAACTTAGCCTAATTCGTAAGCTAAGACTTAGCTATCGCTATTAGTTCTTAAGAAGATAGAGTAAAATCTATTCTCGTCTTTACGCCTTCTATATATAGTATAATTAGTAGCGTAGCTACCTATCTAGATACTATACGCTAAATTTTTTAAGTTATCTACTAAGACTAAAATAATTACCTAAGAAAGTTTATAGAACTACGTTTATATTAAAGGTTTATAGGGAATTTAACTTTCTCTACGCTTTTGTATTAAAGGTTAATATAGGATATAACTTATCCTATACTTATACATTAAAGGTTAATATAGGATTTAACCTAAGATTAATTAATATATATTAAGCTAACGCTAGCTAATACCTTCTAATATTAGAGCGATTCTAACTAAAATTTTATCCTCTATAGAACCGACTCTCGCGATTTTAGTAGTAGAATTCTTAGGCTAATTAGACTAATATTAATTAAGACTCTAATTAATATATATCGAACTAGCGCTAGCTAATATCTACTAATATAAGGGGCGATTCCGACTATAATTTCACGTTCTATAGAACTAACTCTCGTAATTCTAGTAGTATAATATTTACCTTAATTAGATAAATATTTATTAAGATATCTATAGAATAGTCTAAGGGCGCCTCTATCTAACTACCTAGGTACCTAGGCTCTTAATATATCCTCCTTATCCTATTTACTTATATCCTATTACTCTAATAGATATATATAGAGAAAATAGAATAATCTTCTAAGTTAATTATTACGCGGATTTTAAGAGCCCTTATAAGGTAGGATTGTCCCTAAAGTAGGAGTTTCTTATATAAAACTAGCTAGCTAATATATCTACTTTAGAACTATAACGACCTAACGTAGAGATCGTATTCTAGTATATTTAGAGGATATATATAAGAGAGTAGTATCTTAGAGTTTCCTAGCTCGTCTATCTACTATTCTTATATTATTAAGGAGTATATCTTCTTAAATCCCTTAGCTAAGGGAAACTAGGTACTAATTTATAATAGCTTCTACTTAGGAAGTTAATTAAAGTTAACTAGTCTAAGAGTATATAAGATATAAGAAGAAGTATCTATATATAGACTTTAAAAGGCGAGGCTATTTAATATCCTATAAGACTTATTAGATATACTATAATAAACTAGCTATAAGGAGACAATAATCGTAGTATAACCTAAGCCCTATAATTAAAGGAGAGGCCCTTAATCGCTACTAATATAGACGAGAAGAGACCTCTCGAGAATAGGAGTAGAGGAGGACTATAGCTAGAGAAGAGTATAATAGATAAGCTTTACGACCTACTAGAGTCCTACTAGCTATTTAGGACGTAGATTCTTTTACTTATAGTAGTTGTAATATACTACGACTATATAGAGAATACCGGATAGTTAATTCGATACTTTGTTTATATATACTAATCCTAGTATCTCTAATACTACTATAGAGCTAATATAGTATAAGTAAGATCTATATTCTACTACTTAGTTTAACTTTTAAGCTAATAGTCTTAAATTTAACTACTACTACGAGTACGGCGTCTTTCTAAGTTCTATTCTAAGCTCTAGTAGAGCCTCGTAGTTATCTAGAGTCTAGATAAACCACCGTTCTCTTAATTAAAATTAAGAGTAATAAGAAGTACTAAGAGAAGGGAATCTTAGTATTAAGAATACCGAAACGCTTAGTTAATATTGTACTAGGATAGTACTCTCTACTACTAGCTTTAAACGCTATTTGAAGTTTAGTAGATAGGTAGATAGTATCTTTTAGGAATAATATTAGATATGTCCTTACTATTAGTTAGATCTTAAGGTAGATACTATAAATAGGGCTTATAGCTCTTGCCTAAAGGCTATAAGATCTAATCCCCCTTAGGCTCTACTATTTTCCTAGGTAAACAATATAGATCCTAGCCCTATATTAGTATTTCTTCCTTAGCTAAGCGATATTGAATAACTCGTAATCGCGAGGATCTATATAGCTATTAATATATTTATAGTCTAAGGCTAGTAGTATAAGTATTATAGATACGTTATCTACTTTCTTCGCGATCTACTACTAGTCTATAAGAAGCTATCTAGCCTTCCTAATAAGGTAGATATACTTTTACTTAGGCCTTAGAACTTGAATACTAATAAGATTATATCCTTTAATTACGAGTTTCGCGTTCGCTATAAGTATATTAGACTATAGCTAGAGTATCTAAAAGAGTATTATCCTAGATACTCTAATATCGATATCGATCCTAACGTACTATCTTAGCTTCTATAAGATAATAGTATAAAAGATTAGATCAAGACTAAGTTAATAGACTCTAAAGATACTACTAGTAATTAGCTATATTATCTAGATACTACTAGTAAGGATAAGGAATTCCCTATTAAAACTAGTATAATCCTATACTTAGGATAGACTCGAGATCCCTACTAAACCCTCCTAGGTAACTTAGAATATATAGAGGAAACTAGAAAGGAAGATAGTCTAAGAAGCGAAGTCTATTAGGGAGGCCTCCTATAGAGTTCGGCTAATATTATTAGGGGACGCCTCCTATAGAGTACGTATAGGTATACCTAGCCCTATAGCCTACCTTATTTAACGTAGCCTTATCTATAAGCTAGACTAATAGACGAGTAGGATACTAAAAGTAGACTTCTATTCCTTACCTTTCCCTATCGATATCCTATAGGATAGGGAGACTTCTATAGCCTCTACGAAAGAAAAGTTAGTTTTAAGGACTACATTTAAGTCCTACTTCTCTATTACGATAGCCGGTTTAGTTCCTACTTACGCTAGTAGTATATCGTATTTAATATTTACTACTATAGCCTAACGCGAACTTAGTTAACGTATCTTACTTATAGTCTCGAAGTTACTAATAGTCTTACGAAAGAGTAACTTAGAGAGGCCCTAACTAATCTAGATTTCCTCGATTCTAAGTCTATTCTAGATACTATTACTAGATACGGATAGTCTCTAATTAGTATATAGCTATATACAGGTACCTATCGTTAAGACTTAGAGGCGATAGTTTAGTCTCTAGGATATCTAGCGCTTTTTAGGACTTATAGTCCTACTAATCCTTAATAGGACTACTTGCTTTATCTAAGTCTATTCTATAATTATTAGAGAAACTATTAAACATTGTTGCGTAGGCGGAGGAGAGTAGGCATACCAAGGGACCCAATTCGAAGTAGATGAAAAGGATAAAGGTCTATCTAAGACTACAAACACAAAGATAAAGGAGAATTGCCCCTAAGCTAGGCCTAATTAGGCTAGCTAGCCTAGACAATACCAAGAGACAACTAGGTAGAGAGAGTCTATTTCTAATAGAAACGATAGTTTAGCTAACTCTATTTATCTTACTAGAGAGTTTCTTAAGGACTATCTATATATCGTTATTAATCTATTTAGGTAATAGTTAAAGCTCTTATTTAAGACTATCCTAGAGATAAAGTTTAGGATATTAGACTTATAGATTCGTTTCGAGTTTTATAAGAGAGGTAGTATATATACGTACTTTTTCTTTAGATAGATAAACTTCTATTAATTAGTCTATCTATCTTTAAGGGACGTATAGCTCTTACTAGGCATTAGGGAATCTATATTGTTATCCTAAATTCTAATACTAGATAGTAGGATATCCCTCTAGGGTATAGTACGATTAATCTAGATATATTAGAGATAGAGAATAATTAAGAGTTCCTATTAGATCTCGTTAATCGACTATAGTAGTACTTGTATAATAACTATTATCTACGTTATAAGAAAGAATAAGATCCTAGGAATACTACTAGATACTACTAGTTCTACTATCTATATATTGTTCTAGAGTAGGCTAAGGTTTCTAATCGCTATAACGACAGATTTTATATCTATATTACTAGGTACAATAATTAGAACCTTAACTACTTTAATTTACTCTTAATAATTATATAGAGAGCGAATACTAATCTTACTCTATATACTAATATTAAGGTAGTATTACAATATAGTATTAAGTACTATTCTAAAGCCGAGGTTACTACTAAGCCCTATTTAGAGCTAGTACGTAATATTCTACTACGTATATCTAATACTAAGCCCTTAGTCTCTCTTACTACTAAGCTTCTTAATAAGATAGTATCTAAGCGAGACTAGTCTACTTAAGAGGTTTCGTTTGTTCTATTAGGTTATAATCTAGTAGATTGTTTATAGTAATTTATAAACCTCGACTATAGACAATAGGAAGAGTAATGGGCCCTATTTAGACTAAAATACCTTAGCGAGGAATATTCCTAGTAAAACGATATATATGAAATATAGCGATAGGTATATATTACTTACTAATATATCGCTTTTCGAATTCGCTACGAGATTCAATCTAGGGTAGAATCTACCTACTAGGCTAGTAGATAGAAATCCTAACTAGATTCTTTACTATATTGTACTATATCCTAGCAATTCTATAGATCTAAAATACGCCTAATACTACTACTTTAAAGTCGTATCCTACGTTCCCTAGATAATCTATTCGATACTATCCTTGCGTTTTCCTAGCTTAGCTATTCCTTATAATACTTAGATTAATACCTATCGAGAATTAGAGTACTAGAAGTCGTAGTATCCGATAATTAGAAGAAACTACTATAGCTATCTAGATATAGAGAATAAGGACTTTAAGGACGTATTTAAGGAGAAGTATCCTATTATAGAGGATAAGGAGGCTATCTTTAACAAGATTGGAAACTAGTGTCCCTACGATAATATTAGGATTACTAAAGAATACGAGTTGGGATAGTAAGCGTAAGACCTTATAGTAGACTAGAGTCCCTATTATAGTCGTTATAAAGACTCTATAATAGAGATTTACAATCTACTAGCTTAGAATAACTATTAGCGTTAGTTAAAGGAAAGTTTAGATTCAAATCTAGATATAGAGTCTTAGGCCTCTAGTACGTATTTAATACTAAACTCTAGGCAAGTACTTATATATAGAGTATTTATCGAAAACTACGAATAGTTCCTTCTAGAGTTTCTATCCGGAACTCGTCTAGGGGCGCCTACTAACTCGGTACGTAGACTATAGCTATTAATTAATCTTAATAGTAAGGTAGGTACTAGGAAATCGTACGTAACTAAGTTACTCTCGACTTATCTCTAAGCCCTTACTTAGCGTACTTTATATAGTATATTAAGCCCTATTATAAGACTTATATCTACTAGGATAGTAGCGTTTAATATTAATAGCTATACTATTTACTCCTTCCTTAATCTCCCTATCTAGACTAATCCTATCTTAGACGATCTTAAAGAGGAGGCTAGAAAGATCTACTATTAGTAGCTAGAAGGAGTACGTTTTATAGTTATTAATAAGAAGTCTATACTTAGTATTCGTCTACTAGGCTAGATTAATTAGCGTTTATTTAAACTCTTTCCTAAAACTAGGGCCTATATCGACTACTTTACTAGGTTTAGTATCCTATTAGTAGGGACTTCTATTAGCTCCTACCTATCGTAGCTAGCCTACTCTTTACTACTAAGCGTTTATTTAACGCTATATATATATCTAGCTCGAGTTACTATAGGGCTTTAAGGAAGATAATACGCTTATCCTAAGTTATCTATTAAGCTAGATAGGATCCTATTATCCTATAGTTTAAAGATACCTTATAAGCTATACGAGTTAATAAGGTAGAAGATAGTTACTATAGTCTTCTTAAATAGTATATCTTTCTTCCTTCTAGCGCTATATAGTAGAAGGACTTTTAATCTACTATTCGTCTTTACTCCTATCGTTCTATAGTAGACTAGTATAACCGAAAGTAGCCCCTATCTAGTAGGTATCCTATTCTTTGTATTAGCGTAAAGTACGACTCTACTTCTAGTAGTAGACTTAATAAGAAGGAGTTCTAGGAACTCTATCCTAAGCTATACTTAGTAATTAGATATCTAGTTCTACTACACTAGAATATCTAGACTAAGATAGGCTTAGTTAATAGTAGTTAGGATAAGTTATTTAGTATTCTCTAGGACGAGGAAGTAGAGAGTTCCTAAGATACTATATCTCGCTATCTACTTGTTTAGTTTCCTAATTCTTATAGGGTTAGTATTACTAAGTAGATTAGGAAGGGCCCTAGAAGGATATAGTTATACCTATCTCTCCTATGTAGAGAGCGTAGGATACGTATATATAAGCTATATATAATTAGTATATAATTAGCTCGAGTAAAGCTAGGGTCTAGGTACCTTAGGTAGGACTTAGTACTAGCCTTACCTCCTTATCCTCCTCCCTTCCCTCTTAGACCTCTATCGAATACTATATTCATTTACTAACTACTATCTATCTACTTACATAATCCTTATTACATAGTATTCGATCTGTCCTTTAAGGATAGTAGCTAGATAGTCTACTAATTTAGTAATATAGGTAGAATTTCGCTAAACTACGTATATCGCGCCTAAGATAGGACCTATACGTATATAACTATTAGCTTAACTATACTAATTATTACCTAAGGCCTTCTATATAGCCTAGTATACTAAGTAAAGTATACTAAACTAAGGTACTCTAATTCTACTATATCTATACTATAGGAATTCTTATTATTACTATTCTTAGTAAGTAAATAGATATATATTAAATAGCTAATAATAGTAATATCTTAAATAATAGCTATATTATTAGTTAACGAGATAGATATATACTCTTTAGACTACCTATAGTAGACTAGCTTATAAGAGGATATAGTAACGAGCTAGAGATATTGTATATATAGGAAGTAGTACTCGATATCCTTACTAGGATTAAGCGCTTACGTAATAAGCTAAACCCTAATACCGATCGCTCTCCTATAACTAGTCTAATAGTATAGAAGAAAGATACTAAGCTTAAGGACTATACTATATTCGATAGCTCTAATTAGAAGTAATATAATAATTATATCTATAACTATAAACTTAATTAATATAATATCCTAAGGGCTTTACTAGTATTGTCTAGTAACTAGGATACATTTGTCTACCTCGTTAGGTAGGGATCTTAATTAGTATATATAGCCCTCTTCCTACTAGGGAGAGATATTATTAACCTTCGTTTAGTATATATTACTAGTTACGTTACTTATACCTCTACTATAGAGCTCTAATTACTACCTACTACCTCTATAGCTACTACGAATAGATAGTCTACCTAGTATAGCTTCCCTTAGCCTAATAGGTTATAATATCTATAGTCCCTTCCTATACTATCTAGCCCTTAGATATATATAGGTTTAGGTTCTACTTCTTAATATAGCTAAAGATAGAACTATCTCTTCTCGATCGCATTAGGTAGTTAGATTAAAGGTAGTCCTTAGGTATAGATAAGTACCTATATATAGGAGGTAATAAACGACCTATAGTACTAGTTATAAATAATATCTTAGGAGGTCTCGACAAAAACGATAACTAAGAGTAACCTCCTAGATAAGGGTATCGCCTTAACCTAGAAAAGCTACAAATCCTAGAAACTATTAAGGCTTAGGACCTAGACGGTCGATTACTTTCTAGGACTAGCTTCGGGTTTAGGGATTCCTCTAAAACCCTACTAGTACTATACGGTAGCGTACTACCTATTCGATACGATATTGTTCTAGTCGACTAGTCTTATTCTACTAAGTAATCCCGAGGTATAGTAAGGACTAATTACCTAGACTATGTTTAGACCTAGCTAAAGTCTATAGTAGGATAGATACCTATATCTATATATAAGTATTAGGCTATTAAAGAAAAGGGATCCTAGTTAGGCTAGAGATTACTATATTTCTAATTCGCTACTAGCTCGATAGTACTTTAGTCTTCTACTATAATAGAAGATACCTAGTAGAAGGAAGTAGAAACAAAGTTACCTAGTAATCTTACTATACTATTTAGTAAATTATTAGCTCTAGGATTACTTAGTTAGTCTAAGATCGCGACTTCCGTTTCTAGATATTTTTAAACTTCGCCTTAGCTATTAGGCTAGCTAGGGGGGAGTAAAAGTCTAATAATCCCTAGGGGGAGTTATTAGCTTCTATCTATATAAAAATCGAAAGCCTATTCTATATAGTAGTATAATAGTACTCCCTATTTATTTTGTAAAACTAAAAACGATAAAAGTATAAAAAACAATTCTCTAATTACTTTACTTTACTATATTCGTTTAAATAAGTTCTAGTAGTAGACTAAGCTAAGTATTAATATCCTCTAATAAGGAACCTAAACTAGATCCGATTAACGAACAAATCCGATACTCTCTAGTTAAGATAGGCGATCCTATTACTAAACCGAGTAGTAGACGAGTACTAGAACCTAGCCTAGATATAGACTTTAATAGTACTATGTTTACTACCTTTAAGACGCTATAGTAGTAAATAATAGAGTAGTAGAAGGAGTTTACTCGTATTAATAGACGTTATCTACTAGAGCCTAGTAGTAATTCTAACCCTTAGTTTTAAGGATATAATACTACTACCTATATCGAGAGATATAAAGATAACCTTATCGAGTATAAGCTAAATAATCGTTCTAATACCGAGAAGATCTATATATTTATACGAATAACGGATACTAAGCTATATACTACGCTTAGGAGTCTCGAAGGCTATCCTAATAAAGCCGATAAGTTAGATACTAACTAGGAGAAGTTTAAGAAGTCCTTCTTATATAAGTACCGTAAGAACGATAGCTATAGGGTTAAAGGTAGTTACCTATAGCTTAAGACCCTATACGCCTAACTACGTATAGAGGATAATAACCTAAAGGAGTATATTTAGGAGTTCGTTAAGGCTATAGATACTATTCTAAAGTAGACGTCCTAGTAGGTTAGGTATAATCTAAGAAATTAGGTCTAGGTTCGGTTTCTTAGTAGGAACTAGACGATTGGTTTAGGTTCGGGTTCTAGGACCTATACTAATTTCGGGTTAGAACCTAGACTTTTTCTAGGCTCTATAAGCGTTACTTAAAAGACCGGCTATACTACCGGCTACATAAAGGAAGCTTTACTTTTATACTACTTAGTACTTATCCTATAGTATCTACGTATCGCCTAGGTCGCTATTGCTATAGAAACCTCGGGTAGGTTACGTTATAAATTTTTAAGCTATATTACTAATTCTTACCTCGCGAAAACTTCGATATTAATATCCTATAATAACTATACAAGATAGCTCGCGATAAGCGTATAGCTTAACCTACTATCTATAGTAGTACTTAGTAACTATATTAAGGCGACTACGAGCTTAGTAACCATATCTACGACGAGGATAATAAACCTAATAATCGCGTACCGAGCCTAAAGC
>LFZO01000872.1:0-22563 GCA_001578225.1 Pseudocercospora musae
GCGGGTAGGTCTAGCCTATATTAGACCGCGTTAAAAGTCTTTAATACGACAATATATAATAACTAACCTTTTAATAATACTTTTAAACCTTAACGGACGGACGAAAGTTCTCTATAGTAGTAACTAGTTAGCGCTACGAGCCCCGAAAACGATATTCTAATAGACGACTTCGAGTAGCTAAGCGAGACGCCTAAGGCTTTCGACTTCCTTGCTAATTACGACGACTCTACGATACTAGACTTTCCGTAACTTACTCCGACTAACGGTAATTAAGCTACTTAGATCGAAGCTAGGCCGGAGGTCGGCCTACTAACTACGGAAGCGCTAGACGATAGGTAGCTTAACGGCGTCCCCGTTACTCTAGTAGCTAAGTTATAGATAGTAGTCTCCGAAGAGGCAACTAAGTAGAAAAAGGCTATATCTCTAGTAAAGTCTATTATACCTTCTAAGAAGCTAAAGAGTCTCAATTTAGGCGTACCTATACTTAAGGGCCTAGATTCGAAGGCTAAGGCGCTTATATAGTAAGAAAAGCTAAAAGATCGCTTCCGTATATAAAATTGTAGATAGCTAGGTACGAAACATAATTTCAATAATATAGGTAGCTAGGCTAGTAAGAAGGATAGAAATTCCGGGATATATAGTTACGTACTTATAATCTTTATATTAGAAATAAAGTTAGGGGCGTTATTAGCTATAGTTATTCGAGCGTAGTCTAGGTAAGGTAACGGCTACTTACCTATAGCCGGCCGTATAGCTAGCCGTTTTTCTAGCTTAACCTCTAGTTACTTTACTTAATGCTTATCTATAGTTACGTAGTAGCGCTTTGTAACGTAAAAGATCTCCCTTAATATACGCTAAAGAACGCGATATCTATAGCGAGCTCCTTTATACTATCGTTAATAGAATGCGAGAGATAGGAAGCGAGAGGCTCTATACACTATACTTCTCCGAGTATAGTATAGGTACAATAATAACTTCTTACCTATAGCCGGCCGTACTATATCTCCTAACTATTTCTCCTTAAAGCCTACGACCTTCTAATATAGCTCTTAGCCCTTCTTGTTTAATACGATCTTGTATGCCGTACAATATAGCTCTTTAAATAAGAGTATAGATATATTCTTAGTATAGAAAGTATAGTAAAGAGTAAAGTAAATAATATATACTCTATACGTTAGGTAGATCTTAGTACGGCCTTTACCTATAGGCGAGGTTATATCGCCGCCCTTCTTTCTTTATCCCTTAGCGCCGCTAAATGTGTCTATATCGCAAGTATAGAGATAGAGGGATAGGTATTGTATAATGTTCGGCCGCTACCTCTTAACTATTTCCCCTTAAAGCCTACGAATTGCGATTTATTAGATTAGAGACTAGAGGGGCCGTAGGCTATACTTATGCGAGTATAGTATAGGTAAGGTAATAGCTACTTACTATAGCTAGCCGTATAGCCGGCTAGCGACTATAGGATAAATAGAGTATATATAGTAGAGTAGGTAGCGTACTTTATTAAAAACTCGTATAGTTAGCTCTCGGGTTAGTATAATAATAAGGATAACTAACTATATATAGATAGCGACTTGTATCTATATATAGTGCCTAGAGCTCGGTATAGATCTAAGGGACTTTACCTAGCTAGCTATAAGGCCGGCTATATTAATTTTATCTACCTTGCTATCTACGGACCCTCTTTTTAGGATTCCTATCTAGATCCCCTTAATATCGCTTCCGCTTTCGCTTCGAGGGCTTATTACCTTCCTCCTCGTTATTACTAATTAATTGGATAGAAGGGCTAAATCGAGTATCTTCTTCCTTATCCTAGTTCTTACTCTCCTCTTTCTCTATCCTCGCTTCCTCTCTAAGTAAGTCGTCTAACGTTACGGTATAAAGGTTATTCTTCCCTTAACGTTTCTTCTATATAAGAAAATTCCGATTAATTATAATTATCTTAAAGACGGTCGGACTATATATTCGATTATATCGGTACTAATGCCGCCTAATACTAAACGAGCGCTCCGTCCTAATTCCTATCCTAGGAATTACTAGAATGTCTCGAGCGACTATAGCGACTATTAAATAACTATCGGCGATTCGAGACTATATTCCTAATATATTATCCTCTAAGAAATCGTTTATAAGATAGGATAAATCTAATTCTCGTTAGCTTACGGCTTAGGGTATCGACTATACTAATAGTAGTACTTACTTTGCCTTCGATATATCTCGAGTTCGTCTAGAGCTCCCCTTGCCTCGATCTCGTCCTATTCCGGGACCTAGGTACTAAATATAAACGACGTTCGCGATTTCTTAACCTTCTTCTACTATTACTATTCCTTAGCTCTATACGCTATATAATTAGAGTATTCCTTAACAAGCTCCTTTAATACCGACTAGTAGTGTTCTTCCTATTTTAGTTCGTCCTTCTACTCGTCCTATTACTAGAATTTAGTCTTCTATGTTAGATAAAGAAGGACTACGATACTATAGATATCGCCGAAGATCTCGAAAGTAGCTAAATAATATTTATTAAGCTTTTGTTCTAACGCTATAAGTACCTTTATTATAGTAACCTTCTAGGGAATACTCTTTTTGCTTAGCTTCTTTATAGATCGATCTAGTTCGTTAAAGAGCTAGTTATAATACCCGAATACCTAATAGATCGTTAGTCCTCGAGTTCTACTTATTATATTCGTAACGATAGCATATAGCCTTGTAATCGAAACAAGATATTCGGCCTATCTCTATTCCGCCTTAGTTAAGGCTAGCTATTCGATGCCTTAATCAATGTAGTACTAGTCTACTATATAGCGTAGTTTGTATACTCGGACTAGTATATAGAACGAGGAGTCGAATCTAGTCTTAACGTCCTAGGTTAATTAGAGTATTCGTTTCGGAGGCCGGGATTACTATTTCTTATTCTAAGCGATACTTTTACTATTAATCCGTAGCTTGTCTAGGAGATTTGTCTAGATAAGTACGAACGCGTACTATCGCTACGAGCTAGAATTACTATAGATTGCCGTCCTACGGATCTAGATTAGTTAGTTAAGAAAACTAGTAGCCGGCTATATAGCTAGCTACAAGTACTAGCTATACTTACTTTGTAAATAACTATAGTAAGACTCTATTCCTTAGAAGCTTTTATAGTTACCTTTAAAGTACTTAGCTTATCCTATGCTTTCTTTTCGTCTAACATCTTCTACTACTCGTCGTTCTAAGGTACTAGCTTTAATTTCGTAAATAGCGTCTAGATAGCGATTTGTACTACGTTTACTAGATAGGGAAACTTCTTAGGAGAGGGAATTATTACTCTCGCGTCGAATATTAGGTCCGTATCTATCGACTCTATCGCGAGACTAGTAGGGTCCTTAGACCTAGAATCGTTCTTATATTCCTCGTTAGTATCCTCTAATAGCCCGATAGATAGCATTAATTGTATCGCGATAGTTTAACTAAGTTTCTCGACCGCTTCTCGTCTATAATTAGTATTAGTATAAGATAACTACTAGGAAGGCTACCTACAAGTTTTCATAGAGCGTTTTATTATTACTTACGTTATCCGTCGTAATAGTAATTAGCTTAGTATAGAACCTAACTTGCTCTAGCGCTTTTTGTACTAAATCTACTATATTCGCTCTAGAGTAGGCTCCTATAGTTTTAGGAAATCCAATTATTAACTCGTAGTATTTCTATTACTTATCGATAAAGTAAAGCATAATAGAGAGGAATAATGCCTACATCGTCCTATTTAACTAGCTATTAATTGCGATTACTACCTAGTTAGCTAGCCCTACTAGATCCTTAATCTCTTTAATAGCGCTCTCTATATTTTATACGAAATTACTACGTTAAGTACTCGCCGAGAGAAATAGGGATAGATTGTTAGTAAGGTAGTAGTATATTTTTTAGATCGATTCCTTCTCGAAGAAGTCTTCTAGAAGTCCGTTAACGATAATTATCTCGTTAGCTAGTTAACGGAAATCCTCGAGACTATACTCGTTAGCGTTAACTATACGCGCGTCCTTCTTTCCTTACTATAGAATTGTTAGACTTATTTATAATATCCTAAGTACTTAGCGTATAGCTAGCTATATAGCTAGCTATAGGGGAGTACTCTTACCTTAGTACGAAATTCGGCATCTATCTCGTCCTATCGATTCCCCTATACTAAACGACATTTTTGAGTCTTTAAATACTTCGTAGTAGTAGTATTACCGTCCCTAATTAACGGATACTTCATAACTAGCCTATAGAACTTGTATATTACTACCGGCTAGCCCTTAAGCCTATCGAGTACGATAACCGTCCTATATACTACTCCTTTAGTTAAATACTTCTAGATAAAACTATTCCTATCCTTACTCCCCTAATTAACTAGGAACTTCTAGATATTCCGTAGCCTCCGAAGCGAGGTATAACTAGAGCTTTTTACTAGATTCTACTAGGTCTCTCGAACCTATTAATAAAAAGGCTCGTAATATTCCTTCTTCTAGATATAAACATTATCCCGTTTATCGAAGATCGCTAGATTAATTACTAATAGGGCCCTTAATTAAGTATTCTCGGGAGAGAAGAGATTTCGTTAGGCTATCGATATCGACGATTAACGAGAACGCTAACTATCTCTACTAAAGGACTAAGCCCCTACTAGACTACTTTTTATTCGAAAAGTCGATAGTAAGGGATTATTTCGTCTTCGTAGAGGACGATAAATAGATAGACTTAAAGCTCTATTGTTTCCTTATCGTCCTTAAGATCTAGTCCGTACTCCTAATAACTATCTAGAGTAAGATTGCGACCTTGTTATTCGTTAGCTTAGTAATAAACTAGTATTTAGGGTAGTAGGAATATTAAGGAGGTTAGTATTTAGAGGCATAGTAGCTTATAGATATAGGAGAATAGCGACTTAGATATTAACGACCGAGAGTCCTAAGGAGCTTTAATAGTCCGATAGATTACTCTTAAAGTAAGAAAGAAAGTTAATAAAGTCCGAACTATAATATGAAATTATAGATAGCTAGGTACGAGGCATAATTTCAATAATATAGGTAGCTAGGCTAGTAATAAGGATAGAAATTCCGATATGTATAGTCGCGTACCTATAATATTTATTTTAGTAGTTATATGAACTACTATACGAGCTAGTCTATACCTATCTACTCGGTATCTTATATAACTATATCCTCGCTCTTCTACTATACTCTAGTAGTATCTACTACTATATAAGTAGAGCGTATATAGTCTATAGCTACTTGCCCTTAGCTAAAATACATTCTATTCTTCGAATTACTAAGATATATCGTTAAGAGGTACCTTAGCTTTAACATTCCCTTATAGCCTAGCTTAGCTAGTATCTTATAGTACCTACTCGTCTCCTCGAGCTACTTCCTCTCGATATCGAAGTAATAGTATAGAGCTTTTACTCTACTACGTCCTAGGCGTACTATATCCTTAAAGTAGTAGCGGCGGAGATTATAGTTCTAAGGCTAGTAGTCTAGCAAATTTGAGCGAGGCGTACTTCTAAAGTATAGCGGAAAGGTTTTGTCCTATATATTAATATTTCGAATAACGGCGCGCTTAGCGTAGGTATAGATTTCGTACGGCATAGGGAAGCGTCCCTAACTTAAAGCTTTCTATAGAATTGTTAGCAAGACCTAACTTTTTAGCTAGCTATATAGCTAGCTACATAGCCGGCTATANAAGCAATAGTATAGAGCTTTTACTCTACTACGTCCTAGGCGTACTATATCCTTAAAGTAGTAGCGGCGGAGATTATAGTTCTAAGGCTAGTAGTCTAGCAAATTTGAGCGAGGCGTACTTCTAAAGTATAGCGGAAAGGTTTTGTCCTATATATTAATATTTCGAATAACGGCGCGCTTAGCGTAGGTATAGATTTCGTACGGCATAGGGAAGCGTCCCTAACTTAAAGCTTTCTATAGAATTGTTAGCAAGACCTAACTTTTTAGCTAGCTATATAGCTAGCTACATAGCCGGCTATATAGCTAGCTATAAAGGATATACCTAAACTCTACTATTTCCTACTACTTTCAATAGCTTTTTAATCTAGACCTTAGTCTATATATCCCTCTTAAACTCCTTAATTGCCTATAGCTTTCTCTATATAGAATAAATAGCCTTATACTAATATATATATACCGCGCGAAACTCGATATCGAGGAATTTTAGGTAGTAAAGCTCCTTAGCTACCTCTTGTATCTTGGCTTTATAACTTAGAGTAAGAGGCTAAGTCGGATTAATAAAGTCCTAGTTCTTGGAATCCGCGGATAGATCTTTTATATTAGAGTCGCTCTATTTATACTATTCTATTAGGTAATCGTCGAGTACTATCTCTTTTAAGCTTACGCTAGTTAAAACATCTACTACCGCATATTTATCGTATAGACCCTCTTTGTCCTTTACCTTAATCTCTTTCCTAGATCATGTTAGTATTCGATTAATAATAAACTTAATAAGGCCGACTATACGGCTAGCTATAGCGATACTAACCCTCTATTCCTCTACTATAAGAAGACTAGTCTTAGACTAGATAGCTTCTCTTCTTATTCGGCCTTACTTTTCTACTAAAATGTAGCTTTATCCTACTTAGGTCTCTCCTTCTACTTCTCTAGCTACTATCGGAATATAGTTTACTTAGCTCTTTTCTTCTTTCTTAAGGCTTGTTTAGTCTTAGACATTTGTAAGACTCGCTTTACGTCTACTATAGTCTTCCTATACGTAGAATACGCCTCTTTTATCTTGCGACGCTTTAGGCTCGGTATACGATTATTAGGTTTATTATCCTCGTCGTAGATATAGTTACTAAGCTCTTAGTCGCCTTAATATAGTTACTAAGTACTACTATAGATAGTAGATTAAGCTATACGCTTATCGCGAGCTATCTTACGTAGTTATTATAGAATATTAATATCGAAGTTTTCGCAAGGTAAGAATTAGTAATATAGCTTAGAAATTTATAACGTAACCTACCTAAGGTTTCTACGGCAATAGCGACCTAGGCGATACGTAGATACTATAGGACGAGTACTAAGTAGTATAAAAGTAAAGCTTCCTTTATGTAGCCGGTAGTATAGCTAGTCTTTTAAGTAACGCTTATAGAACCTAGAAAAAGTCCGGGTTCTAACCTAAAGGTAGTATAGGTCCTAGAACCCGAACCTAAACCAATCGTCCGGTTCCCGCTAAGAAACCGAACCCGGATCCAATTTCTCGGATTATACCTAACCTACTAGGACGTCTACTATTTTATAACTATATAAGTAATAAGAACTTAAGAAGTATATACTTAGAGATCTATCTTAGTACTCTACTACTAGAACTATTCCTACTCGTTACCGCTATACTAATCTAGTTCGTATATAAACTTTAAATTAATTTAATCTATTTAGAAAGTAGCTATCTATATAACGGCGTTTACGTTTAACTCTATTTTTAATTAAATAGGCTCTAATTTAGCGCCTTAGTTCTATATATTAAATAGGACTAATTTAGTTAAATACCGATCTTAGAAAGGTATCCTTAGATCTAAAGATATATAAGTACTATTTACTACTAATATTCTATATCTTACTATTACTATTATTGTCTAGCAACTAGGATACACTTGTCTACCCGGTTAGGTAGGGGTCTTAATTAGTATATATAGCCCTCTTCCTACTAGGAAGAGATATTATTAACCTTCGTTTAGTATATATTACTAGTTACATTTCATATGCCTCTACTATAGAGCTCTAATTACTACCATATGCCCCTATAACTATTACGATAGTTAGTCTACCTAGTATAGCTTCCTATAGCCTAATAGGTTATACTACCTATAGTCCCTTCCTATACTACCTAGCCCTTAGGTTTGTATAGGTTTGGGTTCTACTTATTAATAGAGCCGAAGGTAGGGCTATCTCTTCTCGATCGTAGTAGGCGGTTAGGTTAAAGGTAGTCCTTAGATACGGATAACTACGTATATGTAGGAGGCGACAAACGACCTACGGCGCTAGTTACGAATAGTGTCTTAGGAGGTCTCGACAAAAGCGACAACTAAGAGTAACCTCCTAGATAAGGGTATCGCCTTAACCCCGAAAAGCTATAAACTCTAGAAACTATTAAGGCTTAGGACCTAGACAGTCGATTACTTTCTAGGACTCGCTCCGGGTTTAGGGGTCCCTCTAAAACCCTACTAGTACTATACGGTAGCGTACTACCTATTCGATACGATATTATTCTAGTCGACTAGTCTTATTCTACTAACTAATCCCGAGACATAGCGAGGACTAATTACCTAGACTATGTTTAGACCTAGCCAAAGTCTATAGTAGGATAGGGACCCGTACCCGTACCTATATATAAGTATTAGGCTATTAAAGAAAAGGGATCCCGGTTAGGCTAGAGATCGCCGAGTTTCTAATTCGCTAGATCGCTCCTAGCTCGATAGTGCTTTAGTCTTCTACTATAACAAATAGAAGGTACCCTACGGAAGGAAGTAGAAGCAAAGTTACCTAGTAATCTTACTAAGTTGTTTAGTAGATATTAGCTCTAGGGTTACTTAGTTAGCCCGAGATCGCAACTCCCGTTTCTAGATATTTTTTAGGCTCTACCTTAGCAATTAGGCTAGCTAGGGGAGAGTAAAAAAGGCTAATAACCCCTAAGGGGATTATTAGTACCTACCTATATAAAAACGAAAGCCTATTCTATATAGTAGTATAATAGCATTCCCTATTTATTTTATAAAAGGAAGTAAGAACGACAAAAGCGTAAAAACAATTCTTTAATTACCTTACCTTACTATATTCGTTTAAATAAGTTCTAGTATTAGGCTAAGCTAAGTATTAACGCCTTCTAACGAGGAACCTAAACCTAATCCGCTTAACGAACAAATCCGACGCTCTCTAGTTAAGATAGGCAAACCTATACCTATAGCTAGGCTAAGTAGTAGACGAGTACTAGAACCTAGTCTAGATATAGACTTTAATAGTACTATGTTTGCTACCTTCAAGACGCTATAGTAGCAAATAATAGAGTAGTAGAAGGAGTTTACCCGTATTAATAGGTAGTACCTACTAGAGCCTAGAAGTAATTCTAACCCTTAGTTTAAAGGATATAATACTACTACCTATATCGAACGATATAAGGATAACCTTATCGAGTATAAGCTAAATAATCGGTCCGATGCCGAGAGGATCCGTATATTTATACAAACAATAGATACTAAACTATATACTACGCTTAGGAGTCTCGAAGGCTATCCTAATAAAGCCGACAAGTTAGACGCTAACTAGGAGAAGTTCAAGAAGTCCTTCCTACGTAAGTACCGTAAGAACGATAGCCGTAGGGTTAAAGGTAGCTACCTATAGCTTAAGACCCTATACGCCTAACTATAGGCAGAGGATAATAATCTAAAGGAGTATATTCGTAAGTTCGTTAAAGCTACGGATACTATTCTAAAGGAAGATCTCGAGAACTCTTAGTAGACCCGACTACTCCTAAAAGGCCTTCTAGGGCCTATGTCTTAACGTATCTTCCGAAGGTATAAGCTTACTAATAACGACCCGGATAGCTTTCGCGACTTTAAGAAGATCTTAGAGTATGTTAAGTAAGACATTAATAGTTCTACTAATTATAGGAAGTTTATTGTTAGCGAGGAAAAGAGGGATATCGATTTAGTCCGCCTTACTTCTAAGCCTACTATCCCTACTCTAAGGTTCTTGCCTAAGTCTTAGTCTACGCCTCTACCGGTTATTAAGATAGTAGTAGTTACTCTACTAAGCTAGGAGGACGAGTAGTTCAATTAGTTTATCGACAAGTTTCGGGCCCTTAGTATTAACAAGCTAAAGATATTAGTTACGGCTACTAACAAGCTCGGCACGACTTAGAAAATGTCTAATACTATTAGGGATACTAACGATATTTATCTAGACGCGCCTACGATAGATGTCTTCGCTAGCTAAAGGAGTATAAGAAAGATATATCCTAACCTAGACGGCAAGTATTAGATATATAGTAGGGTTAATTACATATAGAGCGACTATCTAGTATAGAAGGAACTTATAGATAGAGGCTATATAAACAAGTAGAACGGTAAGACGTACTATAGCAAGACTAGCGAGTAGATACTGTACTAATAGGACCTTCGTACTCCGAAACTAGCTATTATTCTACTACTACTAGAGGCTAGGTATAGGCCTATCTATTAAGAGGTTCTAGGCAATAGTACCTTCGTAGCTATTACTAAGCGCGAAGGCAAGAGAGTCCGGAAGCTCCTAGATAATAAACGCGCTAAGGACGGGTCTATTCCTACTATAGCTATTAAAGCGGCTGCAATAATATAGAACGACTAGCTAATTGTAGATATGTATAGTCTCTAAACGGAGGAGAGTAGTAATAATACGGATAAAGTTACTACGATGCCTACTATAACAAGGTTATAGGCTAAGAACCCCTTAAGGCCTAGTACCGCTCCTACTAGTATACCGAACCGGAAGGCTATAGACAAGGTAAAAGAGTAACGAGAGATAGTTACTAAGACTAAGAACCTTATTACTACGTAGTAGAGAGCCTAACGATAAGTTAGCGATACGCCTAGCGTTTCGTCTAGTACCTTGCCGGCTACTAATAGCGGCGTTTCTACTACGCTAGGACTAGAAATCGCCGAAATCTAGGAAGTTGAGATAACTAATAATATTAATAACTTACCTCCTAGGCCCGCTAACCCTCTAGTATATAATAAGAAGAGAGATACGGACCTAAAGTCGTTTCGGTTTAACAATTATATTAAGAAGTACGAGGTAGGGGATACGACTAGGATATAGAATATCTTCTAGACTTCTTAGTTCCTTAATCTCTAGTCGGGCGTCTCTATAGGGGATCTATTAGCCTATAGCGTCCTAACTAACCTCTTCTAGAAGCGAGTACCTAACGATCTAGACTTTATACGTAACCTCGTATTATTCTAGAAAGATAAAGGCAAGGTAACGTATATCGATGTTCGATCGTTAGAATATCTACTATACTTTAAGGAGCTTCCTACGCCTACTATCGAGGACGTTTCTAGCGCTAACGATGTATCTAGCTTAGTCGGTACCTATATAGTTCGATTTATAAGCGCCGCGATAGGACGCGCTCCCTCTTCTAATATTAAGGAACTCTATAGTAGACTAGTAGACGTTGACTTGTCTATAGTAACTTAGAAGTTCGCCGTTATCCTAAGTATCTACATCGACGTTAAGATTAGTAACTAGAGCTCTCTAGTCCGAACTATAATTAATAATAGCTTAGAGTCCCTTATTATGCCTTTAGCTCTAGCCTAGTAGCTTCTCTTACTAATTAACAAAGAAGTAGTATTAGGTATAAGAGGAGTTAATAGTACCGTCCCGTTCGTAGGCGCCTACTATAACGTATTAGTAGATGCCTTTAGGATTGTATTTGTATTTACGTTCTAGATAGTAGCGGATCCGGAAATCCCTATTCTACTTAGACGGCCTTAGTTACGTATAGTACGAGGTATCTAGTAGAACTATAATAACGGATCGTAGGAAGGCACTATTACCGACTAGAAAGGAAATAAGATTGTTTTTACTAGCTACGTAGGGAATAATAGCTACAAGTCCTATAAGGAGATTGTTACTACTACCTAGAAGCGTTAGTAACGCGTTACCGGTATTAATCGCTAGGGAAAAGCCCTAGCGCTACTATAGGGCTAATAGTCTACGCCTTGTTCGCGTACGGTCTAAACTAATCTTGTTCGTTCCGATTAGAGGAAAAGGGATTACAAGCTAATTAGACTAAGCTATAAGAACTAGAAAAAGAATTAAGGTTATAGGCTAATTAGATACCTACTATCCCTAACGAAGGTAACGACTCTAAGATCGAGGTATTTCGTATATTAGACCAAGACTTGGAGGTATTATTAGTATCCTATAGCTAATCGGGAGTACCCGCTAATAATCCCCCTAGGAGTTATTATAGCAATGTATTTAGTAGTATACTAGGAAAGGACTACGAACTACAAATCGAACGGCTCGACGACGAGAGTAACGCCTTAGAGGAGGTATACGCCCTATTCTACTACGCTAACCTCTAGAATAAACGCCTACAAGTTAGGTTACCTCTACCTATAGTTTCTTCGATAGACGTTTTTACGCTATATAAGCGAGTAGCTAACAAGGTTAAACTAGTCAAAGGAAGCGTATATATAACGGATAGATCTAATCCTAGTAGTAACCCGAACTAGAGACAAGATTGCCTAGATCGAGAAGTAGCCCTTCTACCTAGTATAGGGCCCTATAACTAGAAGTATATTACGAAGAAGTTCTCTATAATTGAGAGGAGATTAAGACTTACTCCGGAACGTCTTGCTAATATTCGTACTAGTTTAGAGCTTACGTCGACGGAAAGGCACCTCCTAGAGGAACTTCTATATAATAGGGAAGCGGTTTTAGTATATAACTTTACGTATCTTAGTCGTATTAATCTAGAGATCGTTCTACTATAGAAGATTAGGACTATTTCCTACGAACTATAGGAATATCTATCCTATAGGATTAATCCGAGTCTATACCCAATTATAGAAGACATAGTATATAAGCGTATATAGGTAGGTACTCTTAAACTATCGCATACTTCGTACCGTAATCCATACTTCCTAGTAGGAAAGAAGTAGGTTCCTAGGAAGGACAAGGAGTATCGTCTAATTAATGTAGCTACGAAGTTCAATACTATAACGATTAGAGACGCTAATCTACTATCGGATACGGATAGTTTCTTAGAAGCCTTTAGGAACTATATTATCGCTACGCTAATTAATATCTTCTTAGGGTATAACTAGATTACATTAGACATCGCTAGTAGAGACCTTACGAGCTTCGATATACTACTTAGTCTCGTACGATAGACAACTCTTCTATAGGGAGCGACTAATTCGGTTACCTAGTTTGTTCGAGCTATGAACTAGATCCTATTTACTTATATCTCGTATATTGCTATACTATTTCTAGATAACATAGGAGTCAAAGGGCTAAAGATAAGGTATAGAGATAAGGAGGTAGAGCCTAGTATTCGTCGCTTTATTCTAGAGTATATCTAGAACTTAGACTAGGTTCTATGCGACTTAGAGTATACGTATCTTACGATCTATAGCTCTAAGCTTTAACTCCTTTACTAGAAGATTAACATCGTTAGCTACGTAACCGATGCGAATAGGAGATATCCGGATAGCGCCTATATTAGGAAGATCGCTAAGTAGCCGATACCTACCTATTAGAAGGACGTACGGATATAGGTCGGGATAGTTACCTACTTTAGGATCTAGATTAAGGAGTTCTCGATCGTTTATAAGCCGCTATTTACGCTCCTTCGAAAGGACGCTAAGTTTCGGTAGGACGAGGAGTATTAGTAGGCTAAGGAGCGGATTACGAAAGCCTTAATTAGTGCCCTAGCCCTTGTATCTATTAACTATACTAAGGGAGCTAGTACTCTCGTAGTTACTATCGATTCTAGCGGGAATAGTTATAGTAAGGTACTAATATAGTACGATAGGGAAGAGTCTTCCGTACGCTACCCGGTACGATACGAGTCTAGTTTATAGAACCCTACCGAGGCGAGGTACGATACTAGTAAGCGGGAATGCCTCGGAGTCTATAAAGTACTAAAGAAGTTCCGCCCTTAGCTATTTAGCGTCTACTTTTAGCTCGAGGTAGATGCGAATACCTTAGTCTACTAGCTTAATCGAGTAGCTTCTAACCTACCTAACTCGGCGATAGCTAGATAGGTAGCATAGATCTACCTCTTTAACTTTGATATAGTTCATATTCCTAGGAAGCGACACTCTACTATAGATGCCTTATCTCGTAAGCCTATTATAGATAACGATATCGTAGAGATATAGGAAGAGGAAGATATAGACGTAGTAATTAACCGAACGTTCTTTTCGTCTTTTTACGTTAATGCCTATCTAGTTATCGAGGAGGGCGCTACTACCGATATAGACGACGAGGAAGGGGCTAAGGGAACGGAGCGTACCGATATTCTAGATAGAGAATACTCTAATAACTCCTACTATATTGCCTATTTCCTTACGTATAGTAGAAAAGCTCTAGGAGTATCTAGGAGTTAGTATCGACGCATTATTAGGCAAGTACGTCGTTTCGTAGTCAAGGATAGGCATCTATAGTAGTAGTCTATAGTTAATATACCGCTTTAGAGGGTTATCGATAATACTAAAGCTAGATAGGAGATCTTATATACCCTTTACGAAGAGACCGGGTACCGAGCTACTAAAGGAACCTTTAACCTTCTAAGGAGGCGGTATTAGTAGGATAGAGTCTAGACTAACGTCTCTAGGTACTATAAGAGTTGTCCTAAGTATGCCTTTCGTAATAGTTACCGCTAGGCTAGTAAGCTTCGAATACTAGCTTAGTAGTCGGTTAGGGAACGCTAGTATATAGATACTATTTATATTAATAATAATAATAGTATACTAGTAGCTCGGGAGGCGCTATCTCGATAGCTAGAGGTATAGTATTTCTATTTCCCCTCGAAGAAGATTACTATAGTATATATAGCTAAGTTCCTATAGAAGGAGATCTTTTGTAGATAGGGCGTCCCTACTAAGATAGTACTTAATAATACTCCGACTAACTTCGCTAAGGAAGTCTAGGCCCTAATTATTAGCTATAGAGCTAAGACAATTAAGATATCGCTATACTATCTAGAGTCGAACGCGACGGTCGAAGTAGGATATAAGGCCCTTCTTAATACTATTACTAAGCTTACAAATAGAGGGGATAGGCGGATGCCTATTACTAACTATATATCCGCCGTCCTATAGGCTAATCGTATAACTACTATTCGGACAACCGGTCTTATACCTATAGAAGTTATAATTAGGCGCGAAGTAGTCCTACCTATCGAACTTACGTATCGTACCTATAGCGTATTTAATTAGGGTTCTATTAATAATTAGGGACCGGTCCGACCTACTATACCTACGTACTAAGGCTCTCAAGGAGATAACCGCTACTATCGAAGAAGGCCTCGCTCGCTAGAGGCGCCTTCGGGAAGAGACAAAGTAGTACTTTAACGATACTTGGGACGTTAACTACGCTCCCTTTAAGGAAGGGAATCTTGTACTTGTCTTCTAATCGGAATTGAAGACGAGCTTTTCGCATAAGCTTACTTTCTACTAGAAAGGGCTATATCGCATTTAGGAAGTACTCTATAACGGCGTAGCCTACTAACGTTAGGAGTTAGACGGTTCTACGCTTAAGTATACGTAGCCGTAGGCAAACCTAAAGAAATTAGACTTCATAAGGGAACCTACTATACCTCCTTAGACCGATAAGGAAGTCTTAGTAGGTACGGAAAATGTCGCTAAAGACCTTAATCCCTTCCGTAAAGATCCAAATACTGTACTAAATACTAAGCTACTAGAAGGGTTTGCGTATCTATAGATAAGGCTTAGTAAGCTATTAGTAATAACTCAAGAAGAAAGGAACGAATATATACGGATTAGTTTTATTTAACTTAGCTTCGCGTACGACTAACTAGAGCCGGAAGCTAAGACTAATACCGGTACTAAGCTAGACTAGATATAGGTAGACGTCCTAGTAGGTTAGTTCGGGTTGGGTTCGGTTTTGAAACCGAACCCAACCCGATTGTCCGGATATAGCGCTAAGAACCCGAAATTCCTCGGGTTCTAAACTAAAGGCTAGCTACATGGCCGGCTATATACTTCTTACGGTCGCAATTTGACGCGATGCGACGACTAACATATACAATACATACTATCAAAAGGGTAGGAGCTAGATTGCGACAACTTTAGTCGAGTTTTGTCAAGTTCGGGTTGTAGTAGGTTCTGTATCCGAACCTACACCAATCGTCCGGTTCCTGCCAAGAAACCGAACCCGAACCCAAATTCTCGGGTTGTACCCAACCTACTAGGACGTCTAGATATAGGAACTTAACTATAACTCTAACGATAAGGATAATAACTAGTTTACTAAGGAAGATCCTAAGGTCCTAGAGGTACTAACTAGTAGGAGAGACGCATAACCGGATATTTAGAGTATCCTCGAAGGAGGTTATTGTTTCTAATTATTCTATTTATAATACTATTATACTACTACGTATATTTCCTTTATTCGTACGTTACGTTTAGAGTTAGTAGATCTTTAGGGTTTACTTTAGGATTCCGACTTGTAATAATCCCTAGGGGGGTAATTAGTAGGAAGCTTTCGGTTACTAAGCTATTCCCTTATCGAGGTTCTACGATATATCGGCTCTATACGCATAGCTAGTAGCTAAGCGAGACGTATAGAAAGGGAGGCGCTTGCGGAAGCCTTACTAGCTAGAGATCCGATTACTTATTATAGATCGATACTAGCGTTTAAGGATAGCTACGCTAGTCGGGTTCCTACCTTCCTATCCATAAGCGGTAGGAAGCGAGGGACGTCTAATAGAACCGGGTTACGAGTAGCCTTTATAATAGGAGTACGGACTACTTTTATATAGGGAGCTATTAGACGATCGGTAGATTAGGAGGCAATCTCGCGATCTAATAATCCCTAGGGGGATAATTAGCGAAAGCGTATTAGGACGCTCCCTAGAAAGCTAGATTGCGAGGCGACAAATAGTAATACAATAACTTAGTTTACTATTAGACGGGTAGGTAATAGGGACGCTACTATAACTAGGAACATATACGAAGCGCTAAGAAAGTAAAACTTTACTTCCTAAGGTTTCGGGATAGGCTACCCGCGTACCCGTATACGTACGACTATTTAAGTATAAATTTACTCGTACCTCCGAGTAATTACCTATATATACGCGCCTATAGTTATAAGTAAATAACTACCTACGGTCTTTGTTCTAAAGCCCTTATTAATAGGCGCCTATACCTACTTATCTATTCTTCCCTCTCCTAACCGACTAACCTTCTAATATAGCTAAGGAATAGGAACTCGTCCCTACTAACCTAGTACTACTAGCTTCTTCTTCGACTACCTATCGGTTTAGTTAATCTACTACTATTGTTTAGCTAGGCTAGAGCGCTACTTCGCTTAGTATCTTTATAGTTCTAGAGAATAGCGAGCTTACTTAGGTTACTAATCTTACCGACGCGTTCGAGATTATAGTAGGCATTACTAACCGCTAGGCAAAGATCGAGGCGACTCGATAGCTACTTACTATCCTCGATAGGGCTAGCGAGAGCCTAGTAGTTACCGTTGCCGTAGGCATAACGGGTCTCTACTAAGGACTTAGTAGGACCGTCGACTTTAAAGACCTAGTTCTCGAGGGCAAGGAGCTCTCTAAGGCCTACCTATTGCTTACTATTGTCGAGGAGTAGGGTATAAACATCCGCTATTGCCTTAACTATCTAACCGTAACCCTTAAGTATTAGGGTAGTCTAATAGTACTCCTATAGAGCCTAGTTAATTTCGCTTATAATAGCGCGGAGCGAGCTAAGAACGTTATAGCCTTCGTTAACAAGAATAAGAACCGTCGACAAGGTACTAAGCTCGTTAGTAAGACTATAATCTACCGTGTTTTGTCTACTCCTAAGAAGATAGGTTAATAGAATCTAAGCCTTACTTTTACTAATAGCGACTTCGACTCGAAGTATTATAAGAAGTATAAGAAGGAGATTACTACTATTGACCTAGGTAGTTAGGAGATTATATAACTACTAACTAACAAGGGATACCGCATTAGTAGCTCTAGGTTCATTATAGAGGGACTAGCTCGTATTATACCCTTCATTACTCCGTCTTAGCGCTAGGCAATCCGTTATTAGGCCGAAGTATAGAAGGTAGTAGACGAGGTAGCTACCCGAGAACTTACCGCTTAAGAGAGTACTAGGCCGCGCCGTACTACTACTCCGCCGACCCGTCTATAGTAAGAATAGGCTACTAAGATAGCTAAACTACGCTAGCAAGAGGAGGAACATAGGTAGGAAGCGTTACGCCTCGAGGCTATAGTAATAGAGGAAGATGCTAAGTCGGCTAGTAATAGCGATAGGGGCGAAGAGATAGATTTCGAGGTAGAGATTAAGGACGTCTATACCGACTATACGGGTAGATAGTTTAGTCGGTTTATAGCCGAGCTAGATACTATAAGCGTTAAGGGCAAGGATATTAGTTCCTTTATAGTAGTCTACAATCTAGCTCGATAATTCAAGGACCTATATAATCCTAACGAACTAGAGGATATCTACGCTAAGTACCTAAAGATATACGCTAAGTTCTATAGCCTCTACCTAATTAACGCGAAGGATAACCTTACTAATCGGCTCTTTCTACTCGGTAAGAACGGTAATATAGAGAAGGAGTTCGAGGCCTTTCGTAGCTCTAATAAGGCTTACTACTTTACTAGTACTCTAATTACTATAGTACTAGTAGCGCGTCTCGGCTTGTACGCCTTTATACTAGTTTAGTCTAACGTACCGACTATGCTAGACTAATTTCTATAAGTAATCGCTCGAGCCTTTAGGTAACCGGAGATTATAGTAGCAATAGCTAAGTAAGGTAGTATAGTAGTTATCGATGTCTTTAATTAGGCTAAGAACCTAAAGGGGAAGGCTAATAGTCTAATAGAGGAGATAATCGCGGAATTTGCGATATATTACTAGTATCTTCGTAGTTACCTACTAGAGAAGTAGATAGGCATTAACCTACTATAGATATATAGTATTAGTAACTAGCTAGTCTAATAGAACCTACCGCTATAGCTCCTTATAGTCGCCCTTCGGCCTAATTACGCGTACGAGCTTATCTCTATACTAAAGCCTACTAAGTTCTATTATAAATCCGATATACCTAAGAAGAGTAACTTACCTCTAGTAGAGACAATACGCTTAAATAGTAACGTTCTAGAACTAATTGAGGGTATCGGCGCTAATCGAGTCTATATATTAGTCTCCTTCGGAGCGGAGGATAAGCTTGCCTACTCTTAAGGCGTCGACTATATACATAATCCGGAGATTTTCGCTACTTAGGTATAGAAGCTTAAGGCTCGCGGTCTCGTACTAGTAAGCGGCTAAGTAGGAGAGCTAACCGATAAGTACCTTACGACTAAGGACTTAGAGGCTATAAGCGATAGAGCTTACGATAAGGTTATATAGTAGAACTTGAGGCCGCTATTAGAGGGCTCTATCTCGTTTAGTATACTATATCTACCTTATAGTAATATCGCCGGAACGGCTACTCGAATACGTATAGATCTAGGCTTCTACCGTATTAAGGGAACTAAGGTTAAAGATTTCAATTTTACTATTACTTAGGTCGTAGAGGCTTACTAATGCCTAATACCTATTACTCGCTAGGGCGGTACGATTCTATACGCGTTCCCTTATACTATCTAGCTTACGGGCCTTAGACCTATAGTAGACGCTCTTATTAGGTATATTCTATAGTCTAATCCTTCTATTCGAGAGGAGCTTAACTTAGTTTTCGTACTAGACTCTAAAGGTCTTCGAAGCTACATTAAGTAGTAGAACTAGCGTACTTATAACGCGGTTCGTAAGGCACTTACGCTTTAGGCTAGCCTCGAGCGCAAATTGTATAGCGAAAAGAGCTACTATACCTTAAAGAACCTCTCTAACCGATAGGACGACGACGAGGTACTAGGCGAGAACTATAGCAAGTACGAGCTTCGCTAATTAGCTACGCGTAGGGAGGGTACTACCTATAGGTAGAACTACGAATGGAATCGTTAATAGACCTAGGATTAATAGCCCTTAGGGGAGCGATTAGGAAGCTACCTTAGGTAGCGACTACAAAGCGTACCTATTTGATTTCTATATACATAATCGCGATATTGTGTCTAGTTAGATACCTAGAAAGGGAGGGATATTGTCTAGTAACTAGGACACACTTATCTACCCGGTTAGGTAGGGGTCTTAATTAGTACATATAGCCCTCTTCCTACTAGGGAGAGATATTATTAACCTTCGTTTAGTATACATTACTAGTTATATTTCATGTGCCTCTACTATAGAGCTCTAATTACTACTATATGCCTCTATAACTATTACGATAGTTAGTCTGCCTAGTATAGCTTCCTATAGCCTAATATGTTATACTACCTATAGTCCCTTCCTATACTACCTAGTCCTTAGGTTTGTATAGGTTTAGGTTCTACTTATTACTATTTAGTATCTTACTATTATAGATAGCTATTCTCTAGATAGGCAAAATTAATTAGAAATCTAAAGTTCGTATATAAACTAGATTAGTATAGTAGTAACGAGCGGAGATAGTCCTAGTAGAATACTAAGATAGATCTCTAACTATATACTTATTATTATTTATATAGTTATAAAATAGCTATAATTTAATTAAAGAGACTTAAGTAATAAAACAAGGCTTATTAAATTAAATTTATAGACTAGTATATATCGAGCTAAGGAGGGCCAATAGGTATAAATGGATCATAAACTACAATAGAAGCTACAAGGAATAGTAGGGGCTAAAGTAGGAACAGTAAGTGTGTTGTTATTATTATCTATAGGTTAGAGCTTAACCTAAAAGGTATTAGCTTGGATTAGTTACATAATTATTATTATATAATCCAATCTACTTAGCATCCCCTACTAGGTAACTAACTAGACTATATATTCTAATACTCCTACTTAGATTGGTTAGTCTACAAATCCTAATTCTAACTAATACAATCCAACAAGAACTTCAATTAGCTAATTAGATGCAATGGCTTCTAGATTGGTATAGCGTATCCAATCTGTTAGGTTCAATTCCTAGATCTAGTGTTTGCCTACTTAGTAGAGTTTAAACTCCTCTAAGTAGGCACTTTTGTCCCTTTATGCTAACTATAATTATCTAATGAATTCCTAGAACTATGGCCCTATCTTTAGCTTAGTTAGGCTATTAGCTACTATCTCTTTTATTAGAGTATATTCTACTACAACCTTTCTTTACTACTAAAGATTTCTAACCTTGTTGAAACTAATATTAATATGTTTTAATCTCTTATAGGTATAAGTATCTTTAATAAGAGTTAAAGCTACCTAGTTGTTACCTATAATCTAAATAGGTCTAACCTTATTTACTATATTAGAATTTCCTTTGATTAATAGTTAGAATAAGTATTCTCCTATTAACTATGTATAGTCTATCTCCCTTAGGAGTACTATAAGGAATTAAGATTGCTTTGTATATATATTTATTGCTATGTACTTAGCTTCTATAGTTAATATAGTAACTAACTTCTACTTCTTGCTTATCTAAGAAACTAGTAATCTATAGAGAAAGAAGATGCTTCTAAGGATCGAGACTCTATTAGCTTTGTCTATTGTATAATTAGAGTCTAAATATCCTATTAGCTTTCCTCTACCCCTCCTAAACATTAACCCTAGACTTAAGAATAATCTTAGGTATCTAGCTAGTTTTCTAAGTGCTTTTAGATATCTCTTAGATAGATCTAATATATATAATCCTAATCTTCTAAGGATAAAAGCAATGTTAGGTCTTGTTATAGTTATTAGCTACATCTATGTACTATTCTAGCTTTGGTACTTAGTCTTATTACACCTTTCTTCATTTAAGTTAGATTTTCTTAGACTCTCATAGCTATTAAGTAGTAATAAGGTTAGGTAGGCCATTTCTTTAGTTATTCTAAACTTAGCAAGGTTTTCCTAGATATAGTGTTCCTAGTCTAGCTTTAGAGTACTATTCTTTCTATTTCTAATAAGCTTTATCCTAAGAATTTTGGTTGGTTTACCTAGGTCTTTGATTTTGAATACCTTGCCTAGTTCCTTCTTAAACTAGAGAATATCTCCTAGCTTTAGTACTACAATAGGAATGTTATCTATATAGGTAAGAACTATTAGGTTCCTTCCTCTATAGATAAGCAAACATAGGTCTACCTCTAACTAGTAGAATCCTATTTCCTCTAGCTTTAAGACATATAGCTTGTTCTAGTCTCTTACTACTTGTTTTAGGCTATACAAGCTCCTTAGGATTTTTAGGGCTATGCCTTATAGGACTTCTACACCTAGTAGTAGGATTATAAAGATGTCTTCTTGTAGGGTACTTTTAGTAAATGCATTGTTTACATCTACTTAGTATAGCTCTAGATCCTTTTTACATATAGTAGCTATAAACACTCTAAGTGTATTATGCCTAACTATTAGTACAAATGTCTCCTAGAAATCTATCCTAAATTTTTAAGAGAACCCCCTTATAACTAGTCTTGCTTTAAACTTGTTAATTACTCTACTAATTAGTATCTTTACATTAAACACCTATTTTGAAGTAACTAGGTTTGCTCCTTTTAGTAGAACTACCTAATCCTAGGTATAGTTGCTTCTAAGCGTAGTTAGTTCCTTCTAGATTGCATCTTCCTATATATAACCCTATTTAGGATCTTGTATTGCCTCTTAGTAGGTTCTTAGGATTAGAACCTCCTATCTTTATACAATCCCTAGTACAAAGGTAGGGAATACAACCTTACAAATATACTCTAGAAGTTTATCTATCCAATCCATACTTAGATCTAGGTCTTTTATTATATAGATAAAGGCCCTATAGTACTTAGCTTCTAGGAACT